>NDXB01015274.1:98786-112916 GCA_002631895.1 Agapornis roseicollis | reverse complement strand
AAAAAAAAAAAAAAAAAAAATATGTGCCACATAGTGAAATGCAAACCGAAGAGCGTTCAAATGATTCACACAATGTAGAATCACAACAAATTCTGGTTTATGAGCCTAAAGGTAAAGAGAGAACAAAATTCCAGGAGAACCAGGGCTTCAAAATTTTCAAAATTAGTGGAATATAAACTATTTAGCCTGAAATTTTTGGGTAAGCAACACTGTCTAAATAAATCAAGATAATGAGATCATCAGATTGCAATTACGTTTAAGGCATGTCCAAACACGATGACCATATGATATGCTAAACATAAAAAAAGAAAAAAAAAAAGTGTCCCCAGCCGAAAAAGTGAAGTTTAAGGGGGACAGCAGCCTTCACAGTTCCAAGTAAGCTGAGTGAATATTTCCTAAATCAACAGGGTAAATACAAGGCAAATCCTGATAATACAATAGGTCTGGTTTAGAGGTTTAGTATTCCAGAAGTCTTCAAGATTAACAACACTCAGTGGTTCAAAAATCTATCCAAGCTGAAGACATCACTAGAATTACTTCATTTCACACCTGTTTTCAATTCAACACTTCATTTAGTCAAGGCAACCTTTGCAGTTCCCCTCATGTGTTCAGCCTATTTCTGAGAATAGCTTTCAATACAATGGAGAATCTGCTGAGAAATATTTGATGACAGGGAATCTCTACGGTAGGTTGAGTCCTCAAAATAAAGGAACATCAAGGACAATCCTGAGGGTTTGTTTATAAATGAGACTTGTCACTATAAAATATGGCTTCTGACAATCCTTTGAAAAGCAGCTGTCCAGTTCACACTTTCCTATCTAAAATGATGGAGAAATATGGAGAAAATGATACTCAGTTCAATCTTTTTTCAACATATCCCTGAGGTTTCTAAAAAATATGTGAATAGCTTTTTTTGTCTTGTAATCACTCATTTGTCAGACTACATAATACAAATAGAACACAATGCCAGCTTCATTTTGTGGGCCAAAGATAGTTTGATCATTAAAATATTGTCACTAATATAAAAAAAGACTGTACTGTGAATTTAGAAAGGAGCAGTGGAATTATTAAATGCAGAAGTTAAATAAAAGTAAATGAACTTGGTGTTATTATTTCCTCAAAAACATTTTCCCAAAAATTAAGTCAGAGTTAACTCATTTTTTGGTGACACATTTTGAAATTAAATATTGAACAAAGTAAAATAAATTAGAAAATCAAAACATTTATTCATATATCTGAAGAATGAAATCATTTAATTGCTCAATTTATTTTTTTTTAAGAAGTAATTTATTTTCTGAGATTTGATTATCTCCAATAAAACAATGCAAGCACAAAATATTTCAGTTCAATCTGGATGAAAATTTTCACTATCTGAAATAAATCTGTTCTGAGTTACTGGCTGGGCTTAAACCATGACAGTTCTTTGTGGGCATGAACCTGCAACCCTAAGATTAAGAGTCCCATGCTCTAGTAAAAAGGAAAAGAGAGAACACAGGAGAGGAGATGGGAGAGGAGAGCTGAGGAGAGGAGGGGAGGGGAGAAAACCCACTGGAAATGTACAGGAGAGACAAAATCGGATTCACTGTTGAGTTTGGATCTATTGACACATATCTTCATTCATGTTTCTTTTCATAAGTTAGTTTATTTTTCAATTGAATACATTTCCACAGAACAGCATGTGACTGAAAAGAAAGATATTTGTTGTGAATTTATTTACAGGATAGGTCAGTTAAAAAAAAATTGCAAAGGATTTTGTAAAGGAAATTTGTTCCTTCCTTTCCACATGTCAGAATTATGACCACGGCAGTAAAATGCACACTGTAAGTATGTGTAATACATATATGGGAGTATAAATAGACATATACACATACATGTGTATATTTATAAAATCCTCACAGATAGTAAAAACAAAAGACAACGGTATTTGTATTACAGTCTGTGGTTAGTTGCAATGTGTTGCCATTAGCAGGTAATTTTGACTATATGCTTTGTAAGCCAGATCTCATTTTCACCTGACACCTTTGGGTAAAGACATTATCAGAAATTATTGAAATATATAACAAGTGCACTCTAGACATTCCATCTGCATCTCTGAGGCCTCTACAGAGCTAGGCAGATCATATTATGCTGCTTTGTGGATGTAGAAACAACAGTATGATATAGAGGGAAACAGTTCACTCAGTTTTCTTCTTGACTCCGGCAACATACTTTTGCCACTAGAACTCAGGCTAACTAAAGTATTGATGGGAATACTAGCATGTCAGATAATGACTTATGAAAAATCATTGCATATTTCTCAAAAAAAAAAAAATTAAATTAGTATAGAAAAAATAAATATCTTTGAATGCTTGCTTTATATATTATTTAAACACATTGTTTTTCTAACCTATGATGGCATGATTTTTCATTTTTCATTAATTTCAATCATATATTTTAAATATATTAATTCATTTAAGAATTTAAACTTCATAAATCATTTTCCTAAAGCTGAGCTAATCAGTGACATTTGTCTTAATTACACTTTCCAAATGAGACATTTTGACTTCTCAGCAATTTAAAACTAGTTGTTCATTTTGATGATTAATTTCAGAAAGTTAAAATTCATTATTGAAGTATTTTAAAGATGTTTTCAAAGAAGTCATATTTATTTTACAGCTCTTGCTTTAAAGAACTATTTTTAAGTTGCATGTTATTATAAAGATTCTAATTGATACATAACCTATGTCATAGAACAATAACTGGCATAGATTTTGGTTTTGCTTAAACATGTAATGCAGTCTTTCACTATGTCGTTCTTTCCCATGACAGAATATGATCAGAGAGACTTATGTATGTTACAGTATTGTGCCATAAAAGCAGGGAGCATATCTCCTTGGATGTGACCCAGAGGCTTAAAGTTTGCTTGCTTTTCTTGTACCCTGAAATAACTGGTCATTCAAGATTGCCCTCCACATTGACAGGATTAGAACACTATGGTGGAAGATATTTCTTGATCTGTATCCCAAGTACATACAGGAAAACATTAAGAAGATGGTATTCCTGTACATTTGAGATACTAGATACCATTGTCCCTCTTAGAAGATGATCTTACACTACTCTGCAGAAGAAATCTGTGAAGTTACTCTTCCATGTTATACGTCACACAGGTCTCTGGTAAGAGATCTACAACTAGATAACAAGTTCAGTTTTTTCATCACTCCTTTCAGCTGCCAATTATTTCAGGAAGGTAGAGGGTGAGGGGTGGGGGTGGGTGTCCATGCTTTGGCAATAGAGTAAGCCTCTTTTTCTTGACTTGTCATACTTCCAAAATTTCCACAAAAAGCAGAAGTAAAATGGTGACAGGGTACATCCTACAAAAAAAGAGAAGGCAATTTTGTAGACAAAACAAAATATGTGTTTTGCAATACTATTTCTGCAGCTGAATCTCAAACACTGATGCAAACAATACTAGTATGGGGTTTCTGGTGAAAATAGATAAGGAGTGCTCCAATTAGAAAGGGTATGAGTTTCAGCATATTCTTACCAATGTATTCAAAATATCTTTTCTAAACTCTTTGGCAGTGATTTATACAGTATGAAAACATAAAGTAGATGCATGTGCTTCATTTGGTTTAACAAGATATTAAATTATGTCTGTTATCACATTGCTACATGTCCAAGTGCAGATTCGGACATATTTTTCAGCTCACTGCATAGATAATAAAAACAGAAAGTAAGCTTTACATTTTACACTGTGTCACTGGCAAATGCTATGAGAACTACCATCTGAATTGGGTGATTCTTGTTGCTAATTCCCAGTGGGCAGTTCAGTGCCACCCAGCTCTCACTCACTTCCCACCACAGTGGGATGTGTAGAGAATTGGAAGCATCAAAAGTGAGAAAACTCATGAGTTGAGTCACAGTCTAGTGACTACAATTAGCACTGTTGGCTGTGGTCCTTGGAGGTTGTTAGCTGCTGAGGTCTAGGTGGTCAAGTAGGGATTTATCTTTTTGTCTGTCTAGCAACTTCCGTTACTGGGATGCCTTTCACATGCAAACATATCCATCTTCACAGTGCTCGCTTTTGTGAAATTGTGTCTGGTTATGCCACCACAATGTTACAAAATTCTTACATAATGCTATTTGTTATACTAAACCAGCATACTTATATTTGGGGCTAAGGCAAATTTCCTTTAGTATTTTGAACAATATTCAATTTCATTCTTTCATCATCTCATATTTATTAATCTTCCTCAGCTATCTTTATTTCTATCTAAGAGTTTTAGTCTTTCTACATACAGAAGTCATTGTATATTCATTATCTTTGTTCTTCTTGTAATTTTACTGTTTATAACTCTTTGAATACCTTCTGTGATAGGATAACCAAAACTGAACACATTCTTAAAGAGGTAGACACATTAAAAAAATTACCTAATATTACCATACTTTTCTTTTTTCTTTTTTTTTTCTCTTCTAATATGCTTTGCATTAGATTTTTTCCTTTGCTATTAGGCATAGCAGGAACAGATTGTTGAGGCTTTTTGAGGGTTAATCACAACTTTATATTATTCCTGTGCAAATTTAACACCACTGCTTATAAAATAGGAACACACAGCAAAGACTTCAACATTTAGCCCCAAACTGGTGATATATTTCGTACTAACATTGAGAGCAAGAATACATATTCCTTTCTCTCTAGTCTGTTTTAATTTCCTCAATTGTTATAAGACACAATAAGTTTTAATAAATTTTTTCCATGAAAAACCTTAGTATCGGAATCTGAGAAAGCAGGGGGGTAGAAGCTCATAATGCATAATTAAGTAGAGGTTAGAGAGCTTTTTTTTTAGACCTGACACAAATATAACTAATGCAGGAGTTAGTAGAAACGTTGCTGTGACATCAACATTGCATCGATCCTAAACTGGATAGCATGAGCTATGTAAGAATGAAGGTTTGAAAAATAAACTACAATCTTATTCTCTAGACACTTCCAATGATTAAAGAAAGTATCAGTTCTTTGATACAGTATGTCAGTTTCAGGTTACAGAAGTAATACAATAATGTCATGCTCAACTGCAGTTAGTAATCTGCCAGAGATGCTGCAAAACAGTAATCTGAACACAAATAATCAAACTGGAAATAGTCAGTTGTTGAGCTTGGTGTACTAGCTTACTGCCAAATTTCAGACTGTAAATGCCATAAATTGATAGTGGCTTAAGATGAAAGTAAACGAATGGAGTTAAGAGTATGGAAAAATTAAATTTCAAATGTCAGTTTCTGCACTGAAAATGCTGACATGTGGAAATGTAATTTACATCTGAACAGGTCAAGTAGTCACAAATCTAGCTCTGGTGGAGAGTTATCCTAGCCTAGACCGGATTAACCAAAACAGAGTAAAGATTTTAAGACATTGTTATTTATGTAGGAAGACTTAGTTACATGCAGAAATCTCATGGCAAATGGTCAAAAGGGGTTAATTCTGCAGAGGAACACAGGACTGGAAATAATGCACTAAAAGCATAGATGATTAGAATGAATGTTAAATTGGTTAAGTGTATTTTTTTTCTCCAGCTGAATAATGCATCATATTCTTTGGCTTATAAAAGCCACTGGAGTCACAAATTTTCTATTATTAACGTATTTTGTTGTCCTGGGTTCAGCAGTAGCCGTCATTTTTCTCCTTTTTAGTAGCTGGTGCAGTGCTGTGGTTTTGACTTTCAGGCTGGGAACAGGGCTGATAGCACTGATGATTTTAGTTGTTGCTACGTTATGTTTACTCTGACCAAGGACTTTGTGAATCTCATGCTCTGCCAGGGAGGAGGGGAAGCCGGGAGGAAGCAGAGAGAAGGCACCTGACCCAAACTGACCAAAGAGGCATTCCATACCACAGCATGTCATGCCCAGGATGTAGAACTAGGGGCAGTTACCCAGAAGGGCTAGATCACTGCTCAGGTTGTGCTGGGTATTGATCAGCGGGTGGTTAGCAGTTTGTCAGTGAGCAGTTTGTCTCTGAAATCTAATGTTACTCTCCTGTCTGTGTTCTTTAATGCAGCTTGACCAAGATCACTTTGTAATAACTGCTTCATCAAATCAGGAAGCCTTGGCATTCCATTAAAATACTTCATTTAGAAGATTCAAAAATAAGGACAGTGGTGGAAAAGACTTTAGGATGTTGGTGGGTTTTTTTTTTTTAGTATTTTGAAAATTAAAATTACAGTTTTCCAACCTTCAGGTTGGTCTTAAAGCTTCAACTCTTCAGTTTCCCATGAGGCTTAAAACATTTTAGGTCTTTATGTAAACCTTACTAGCTTTGCAAAGTTTTCATGTGTGTTCTATCTTAAGCCTGCTTATATAAATTCTCTATAACATATTTGATTTCAGTGAAGGTTTGCATATTTACAACTCCGCTACCAACAGCAGAGTTTGTGTTTTCATTTTCAATTTGTGTTTGGTTTTAATTCTTCCATTATTTTTCAAGGAATTAGCATATTCTTCATCTCATAGAGGTGTTTCACACATTTGAATAAGCAAAATTGAACAGGGTGCTTTTCTTTAATTCCTTTTGCTTGTTTTATTACCAGTGTGTTACACTTGGAATATTTTCTTATGATATTAGAGGAAATATCATTTTTTATCTCCTTTGATTCCTAGAAGAAAAAAACAGCTTATAACTTCTGTTGTGCTATCTAACATTATCTGTAGTAAGATAACTTTCCTGAATGTGATCACACAACAGGATAGTGCTGTCCTATTGTGGATCTAGACCTATGCTCTTACTCCAATTACACGATATTATATAAAATTCCATGACTGATCAAAACCCCATGAGATACTTTAAAATATTATTGCATGGAATTTACTGTCAAGTAAGAAATGACATGGTATAAATATCAAAATGATTTTTTTTCCTCATAATGTAGGTATGTTCTTACAGATTAAAACTCTTTTTCATCATGACCCATACTGTACATTTTAAGACCTGTAATTTCTAACACACAGGGGAAATTCTTCCCGAAATACCTTAGACACTTCAGATGATTGCCTATTGATGATGTAGAGGGAATATTAGGGAAGGTTGTGAAAAAGGATCTGGGCACTGTGTAATGCTTATACTGATATGACTCTAGGAGGTTTGTGGGAATATGCAAGGTTCATAATGGGATATTTAGGTAAGGGATCAAAGGCAGTAAAAGGAAGAATAAAAGTGGGAAAACAAAAGGGAAAGTATCTTTAAGGGGCTGGTGGGGTGTGAGCGAGGGTCAGTCACTCCTCCTGCCTGGCTGTATCTACATCAAACATAAACAAATGTCAAGCAGGAGTAGCCAGCAGGTAATGTAAGATGTCTGGGATCCACTTACAGGGGAGTCCTTAGGTGTGGAGGCAAAGTGATGTAGTAACCAAGGCTCTGCAAGTCAGATACTGCAGAGACAGTAGATGATCTGCTACCTGAGAAACTATGAGCCCATGTCATCTGCTGGGGAGATGGCAGGTCTGGGGCAGATTCTGGAGTTGTTTGTGTTTGTATATGTGGCAACAGAGCAGGTACCTGCAACAGCTGGAGTGCAGCTGCAGCCTCAGGGGTTCACATGTCTCTGGTGCCAGCAACTTGGCAGGCTGGTATTCAGGGGCAGCATCTCGGAAGACCAGGTGTCCAAAGCTGGAGAATCCCCATTGTGTATAAATATGAGCATGTTCTACTGCAGGACATTAATCCTGATAAGCTGGAAAGGAGAGAATCAGGTCAGGCTGCTCATGCTGTTCATATTTGTGTGAAGGCTATGCCCTCTATCTGTGCTAATCCATATGGCTTTCTGTAGGTTTGCACATATGGGCATGCATGTGTGTGCAGACAATTATTGTAAATGCTATTTCCAATGTGCACATTTTTTACTGGGAACTCATATTTAACCTCACAGCTGGTTGGACTTGGGGACACAGGACCAAAGCAGCCTTACAACTACCAGTAAAAGCAAAAAGCCTCAATTCAGTTGTTTGGGATTTTTTTCCCCCTTAGTCTGAGAAAAATTAAAGACGCTTCCTTCTCTTTCTTAGGTATGCTTCTATCACTGTTAGGTCTGTTGGAGTAGAGTAATGGAGAAAAAAGGAAAACTTCTCTAGAAATCAGGTAGGGCATGAAAGGTATGTGCTTGTCTTAAGCATTTAGTTTACCTAAGGATAAACTAAAGAACAAAAGCAATTTTGTATATAAAATAATGAATTAAAATTCACAGATTTAGTACATGATTCTGAAGAAAAAAAATCCAGAACTTTACAGAACTAATTTTTGCATATTAAGTAAATCAGCAATTCTTTGCTGTACATTCATGATAGATAGTTTAATGAGCACAATAACGAGTTAATGCAATTAAAGTTGGAATGTTTTTCCGTACTAATAAAGAAATGCCTAACTGGCAATTTTTTCAACTTATTATGTTCCTTAATATAATTTCAATTAAAACGACAATTTCCAATAGTGTAAAATAATTACTAAATAGAAAATACAGCAACCATTTCCCACTCACAGAACTGTAGTGACTTTATCAGTAACTTATGTTATTACATAGCAATCATATGACCATTGGTATACATAATTAACATTTCAGGTGACTGACTAAATTACAGAATTAATGAAAGCATTCTCATTCTGCAGCTCAATTATTCACACACTATGGTTATTTTATTTTGCCAATTATCTATTTGGAGCTGTGTGCCTTACAGAAATCTGATCTGATATGGTACAGTTTGCAAAATATGACTACTTATCCTCTTCATAAGTAAATTAAGTAAAGAGCTACTCTGCAAGAAAGAAAGAAGGAATGAAGAAAACAACAGAGTGATGTTAACGTAAGGTTATTTTCAACCCTTTGGCTTAGTCAGAAATATTCAAAAGCATGTTAGAATATTTTTGCCATTCCTAAGACATTTAACTTCACAAGAATTACTTGGATGTTTGGTCCCATCTCATTAATGAGTAAAAACATTAATGTAGAGCTCAGATACATTTACACATACATTAACATGCAATGTAGACATTATATATTATATATTCATGCTCACATCTAGAACTGTCATAGAATCATAGAATAGTTAGGGTTGGAAAGGACCTTAAGATCTTCTAGTTCCAACCCACCATTATTAGAAAAAGTAAAAATACAAATACACTTTCATTTTTTATGTGTAATATTTTAAGCCACATTTTCAAGACTGGTTAGAAACAGGAATAAATGTAGCTCTTCTAATAGGCAAAATTTTGAAATTTCCCCAAATCAGGAATTGGTGAATGCCTTAAAGTTGTGTTACAATTATATATACAGAAAGTAAACATACTTTGTTACTAGGTTTCTTCTTTACATTACTTGATGTGTCACTGTTCTGCAATTGTTTGACTAGGAACATGGGAACTATTGCTTTCTCCACAGAACAAGAAAACTCTAGAAATCAGAGCTTCTGCTCACTTCTAACTAACATCCTGATCCACTGTGTATTCCAGTGTGATTCCTTATGGGATTAAAGATCTATTTCTTCACATGACTCAGACTTCAAAGTTGGCCAGTACCATACCTTGCTTCAGCTCTATCATGATTCTCAAGTGATGCCTAAATTTTTTTTTTGCCTATGGGATAAAGTTTGGAAATAACTGTGAAAAATAAAATAAAAGTCATTGTATGCACCTGCAGAGAAACCCATGTATGAAATTGGGCACAGTGATGGTTTTGCTTATTTTTATTATTGGTTGGACCAATCGCCCAAGATTTAGAGTTCTTTCTGCAGATATAGCTCCAAGTGAAGGTGCTTATCTATTTACTCAGGACAGGATATACATTGGCTTTGACCCTTCTTAGAAACTTCAAACATATCACCAAAAAAGGGCTGGTTTAAAATCTGAGTGGTCATTAGAGGCTACCCATCTAGTAACACCTTATAATGTGACATAATAAATTCTGTTACTGGCATAAAATATATGAAACTGCAGTAGAGTGCTGAAAAGAAGACCTTGAAAGCCCATTGGATAAGGTGCTTATTTAGGATGTAAGAGATATTTTCAAGCTTTCACCTAATGAAATGGTATGTATCTAAAAGGGGTAAAAATATATATATTGAACAAAATGATGAAAGCTACAAAGTAGTCTAATCATTCAGTATAAACCAAAATAACTTCCTAAAGTCATACCAGGTACTAAACTCACAGAGCAAGGTTCACTGTTGTCTCTCTCATATAAACAATTATGCAAATATCAGGATTTAGTCCTTAATCCTGCAACATGGTTACAGTCTTAGGAGAAATGTTGTCTGCTTAAAAGTATTTAATAAGTCACAGAACACCTCAGTAGTTTTCTTGTTTATCAATAGGGTTTTCTGTTGTTTTCATGAAACAGTTCAAGGATTAATCTAGTCTGATCTGCTTCAGTCTATTACATATAGTTAAATTCTTGAACCTATTATCTCCTGGAAATAATGTCTAACAAGCTATCTCTGTTCGTGACAACTACTGTTCTAATACAAACCAAAAGATTGGTGTTCATATTTACTTAGAAACAAACAAAATATGTAGATAAGAAATATTCTAAGTCAATTCAATACTTGTTCTTTTAATACTTCTTCTTTTCACTTCATATTTTTATTCTTGGAATTCAGGAAGATTTTAAAGCTAATCCATGTCTATGATGATCTATTTTTTCATATGGATGTATTTCATATTTCATATTTTTTCTACCTTATGTTTTCCTAAGAATAGCTTTGAAAAAAAAATTCTAAATTCAATTTTGAATTTCTTTACAAGATCACTGAATTAAATATTTTACAAGTTTCATGTATAAACTTAATAAATTTTACAGATTTTGTAATATTCTAGAAAGATGTTTATAGGTAACACATATCAAATGTTTCAGTTCCAAGTGAAAACCTAAATTAAGTGCAGTGAATAGATGTAGAAATTATCCATTTTCTACTAATCTCTCTCACAAAAATATCAAATAGTGCAGTTTCTAAATGTGAATTTTAAAATTATACAGGCTTTTTGACAAAAAAAATAGATTAATAACTTAAATATGAAACTGATCCAGATTCAACTGTATTTATTTTATTAATAATAAACCACATAAATATTTTCAAAATTATAAGTTAAAATTAAAAGAAAAATATCCCAACCAAATCACAAACAAATCTCATCTTGGTTAAAATTTGAGTGTTGAAGCCATCAACATCATCTCTGTGTCCTCATATTCTTCAGGAAGTCATCTATGTATCATGTATGTTAAATAATTGTAGATTACTCTCTATGAAGCTTCATAGCCAATTACAGCAGGATTATATCTGCTGAATAAAGGAGTAAAGAAATATTTTTATTAAAGTCCTAAATTAATTCTACTCTTTATTTCATTTTTGATCTCTAATTTTGGGGAATACATATTTTATTCAGAATCAATGTTATAATTATCAGCTATATTATAAAAAAATACTACTTAGTTTTCTAAGGAAAACATTTTTTTTTGTCCATGATTTGCCAGTTCCATTCTTCTGTAATTTGTACGGAGATGGACCTCCTTTATATCATGTTTTCAGAACAAATTGCTGTGTTTTTTTTATACTCATTTTTTTCATTAAATTGTTTTAACATTATCATACTTAAGATTTTGCACTGTGGAGTTTTGATAAACATTTTGTGCTACAATCTTCCCAGAGAAATTCTATATAATATTTTTTTTTTTTTATTTAATAAACCACAAACAAGGTAATAAATACTACCAATGATGAAGCTGAATTTATGCATGCCCCTTGACCATTCCTAAGGTACAGGCTGACCAGGGGAAGGGCTTGAACTTGAGACCAAAGGTAGACCTAAAATTTTAGAATTAAGTTCAAAAAGTAAGGGTGATATTGAGAAGTGAGTTTAGCCCAAGTTCTAAAGCAGCTCTGTCAGATCCTGAAATACATATGGAAGCAACATTTTTCAGTCAATGGCTACTTCAGTTAATTCTTATGCTACCTGTAGTAATAACTTGGGTTACACTATGAACCCTGGATGAGAGATCCTCAACATTTTAGGCCATTTTTGCAAAAAATTCACTTTCTCTTGAAACCTGGGGTTTATATATGTTCTATATGAAAAATCTTTAAGGTTTAAATTCAAGAATTACATTTGTCAGTTCATGTAACACAATAACTATACTTGATACTATCATAATAAACACAATAATACTTATAGTATTATTCCATTATGGTTGTCATTATTAATTAATACATATCAAAATAACAAATAATTCTTTTGACAACTGTTTTGACAAACAGTTGAAATATAAGAAAGTTTCTCCAGTTGAAAAGTCACCCATGCTTTAGACTGATACAGAATATTGTCCTTAAACTGTATGCCAAATGATGTCATAATAATTTTACTTCTCATATCCACTGAGCCTGCATATGCCTATTCATTTAAGAAACATTAGTCAAATAAAGACTATAAAGACAGTGATTTCAATGTATAAACATGACATGAAACAAACGTTCCACTCATTCATAAAAGTAAAGCAGAGCAAAATGTCCTTTTTTAGTTTGGTGTTTTGTTTTGTTGGCTTTTGAATGGGTTGGATTTTTTTTTAGCAATTTCAGAAATTCTGATGTATCGTACTATGTTATGTTTGAATTCAGACTATTTGGACATGTTAGAAAGATGTGTACATGTAGATGAATATTTAACCCAAATGAAATTTTACTGTATATGAGATACAGGGATTTTATGTAGGTTAGTACTTTTCAAATAATCTTATCATACATCCCCGTCCATATCCTTCATCAGCACTTTACTTTCATATATCATCTCAATTTAATGGAATAAACACTACAAGTACTTCACTTGGAAAACACAGGTATGATATTTCGTTATTTTAGTATTTATGCATTGATAATTCATTGCACACTGAATGAGCTGATGGACATTGCACACAATGTTGGTTTTCTATGCACTAATTAGGAAGAAGGAATCCTCCCCTAAAATGCAGTTTTCAAAAGGCTTGAAAGTAGTCACTTTTGGAATCGATGTGCAATCTATTTACTTGATGGACCTGAACGGCTGGTTTTAAAAGTGCTTTTTCATGATTAAGCAGTGATATCTGCAATATGATTCAGCTGTGAGAATGTAGCCAATCTCTGTAAATATTTAAGTCATATGGTAATCCATTATTTCAACTAGAATTTTCCATTAAGTCGATTGTCCTATGACAGTAGCAATCAGTTATGTTCAGTATTATCTTTCAGAGTAATAAATGCCTGTGTTTCTCTTGGTATTATAAATGGGTTTAGAAGCCTACTTTTATGTCTTTCTAAACAAATTTTGGTTGAATCATTTTCAACCAAATGCTTCAACATAATAAAATATTAAGAAAATCAGTCAAGATGCCTGTATAGTTAAGATGTTCTTGTATCCTAAGAGATTTTTGTTAGCCTAAAAATATCTATAAAAATAAAATATATTTTGTTCAGCTATTAGACTTTTTATGATTAGAGCAGAGCTCTGAAATGTGCCCATAAATTTTACACAACCTGATGTTTGTTTTTGTTTTTTCAGAACCATTTGGCTCCACTGGAGAAAATCTTTCAGATACTAAGATACAGTTTTATGTATTTACACTCTGCTTTTGGAAGAACACAAAATAAAACACAACAAAACAAATTAAAATCCAACCAAAACAAAAACCAAAACAAAAAACCTAAACAAAACAAAACTTCGGAAAGACTGGCATTCCTTGACTGAATGATTTTGATTAGCTTTAGAGTAGATCATCTACTCTTCACATATATAAATATCAATTCAGATACATTTGAAACAAACTCGCTGTATTTGCCATACTAGGTATATAAATATGGTGTATATATATAAATAATAGATAAATAAGACTTCCTTTTGTTGTTGTTTTTTTTCTAAAATGGGAATGTGTAATTGTGTAATTGCATATTGTAGGTGCTATTATTATTTCTCTGAGACTTTCATAGTCCAAAAGTATTCATGATGATAGAAACTAGCATGGGTGATAGTTAAGTCATTCACACATTCATTCAGATAATTACCAAAAATCCTGACAGGGAACCTATGTTTTTATGAAACTTTGTTAAATAATAAATACTGTAAGTTACATTTTTTTTTTTTTTTTTTTTTTT
>NDXB01015274.1:72976-83458 GCA_002631895.1 Agapornis roseicollis | reverse complement strand
TTTTTTTTTTTTTTTGAGTTAGGGTTTTGACATATTTTTGGGTTTTTTTCTTTTTTTTTTAGGGCAACAAAAAGTCTCCAAAGCTCCATTTGTAAAAAACAGAAGTCATTTTTCCATTCAGTGTTCTGTCAAAGGAAATATTATATATATGTACAAAATATAAGTTTGGGAAACCTGAGTCTGAGTTTCCACACTCAACTGTGGAATTGTGGGGTAACAAATTAGGAATATACACCAGTGTGTAAAAGTAAGCTACCTAACTAAGAAAACAAAAAATTATGTTTCCTCTCTTCAATTTGTGTATTTTTTAGTCAGAAAACATCCTTCATAGCTTTGAAATTCATCACCTCTTAGGCAACAATGCCTACCAGCATGAAAGATTTGAATTATTACATTTGGCAATCATTATTAATGATTATTCCCACATTTCTAGGATAGACATCAAATTCATAAATTCTGTTCTTAAACAGAAGTAATAAGAACAGTTTAAAGTACGAGAACTGCTTCTTATCAAAACTGTCAAAAAATTGTTAAGCCTCAAAAAATGCTTGAAATTAAGGAACAGAATACAGAATACATATCTAGTGAACTCGGCATTGATGTTTGATGGATTGTCAGTGTTGAATACAAGGCTCCTGGAATATGCAGTTAATCAGAATATGAGCAAGTGGATTAGAATAGCTGGGAGTAAGAGGACAAGGGATGAGTGGGTGAAGGGCTGCTCTGTGGATCTGCTTGCAAAAATGAATAGTTACAGAAACAGATAATAACAGAATTATTTAGGTTGTAAGACACCTTTCAGACAGAATCCAACCATAAACCTACCATTGTCAAGTCCACCACTAAAACACATCCCTAAGTGCCACATCTGTACATATGCTCTGCAATATAATCCTTTTGCTGTCTGTGCATGCACTTCTGTGACAACATATCGAGTTGTTAAGAAGCAATGGAAGATCATTGAATGAATTTCTTGACAAGCAAACTTTAATTAATTCATTTTGGATTTTCTTTTTCCCCCACCTGACTTCAAGCTGGGATGTTTACTCAAAGATTCAAGGTCTCAAAGACTGTGTCAACATTTTATTACATTTTCCTTTGAAAGCTCAACCCGACCCTCTTTCTCTCACCAGCCGTAAGGAAAAACACAAGGGTGTCCATAAAACTTTACACTGACACCAGGACTTCTTGTACTGCTAGCAATCCACTGACAAAATGCTTGACATCTGGGAATCTTTCCTCTTTATCATACATAATAAGATATTATATTAACTTATTCCTGCAGGGCTCCAGTGGTAGGAATATTACTACAAAATAGGATCTCATTGTCTGGTACATCATCAATACAATCTTTAATTCTTCCAAGGACAAGGGTAATGGAATTATTTAAGCTATTAATTATAGCAACTGCTGAAATGGTGATCTTTTAACCTATTAAAAAAGCAAAAATTTTGATAACATGTTTTACAGTAGTTCTTATTGAAGTCTGAATTTTATTAATAAGACCATCACCAAAAAGAAAGAAGAAATTTTGGAAATGAGAAGATACCTAATGACCAGCTGCTGATAATGTCTAAAGAATGCTGCTTGGTTATATAAATTTCACAACCCCTGTTTAGCTGGCTTCATCAACTGTCATGAGGAGAAAACTGTTAGTTGCCTTTGAGCAGAGTGCAACATGAATAGGTTTTTTCTGGATGGAGACAGCAAGAGAGAAAGTCTTTCATTCATGACTGCTCAAATCACTAGCATTTGAATTTTGCCATATTTGTTTTGTTTTGGTTTTGTTTTTTATTTGGTTGTGGGGTTGGGTTTTGTTTGTTTTGTTTTATTTGTTTAATTTTCTAATTTTATTTTGATTTTGTTTGATTTCTTAATGGAGATCCATCCATTGGAAAGCATATTTTTGACACAAGGTACTGCACATGCTATCTCATCTCGAAGCTTTGGTTTTGTGCTATTGCTACTTCAAGAAAAAACAGGCAGAAAATGGTGATATTGTATATGTTCTTTGGGGATAACAGAGAAAATGCCTGTCTTTAGAAGATTGCTCATGGATCAAATAATTTAATGGACTGCTGCTTAGCTGATGCATCAAAGTGATTAGGAGGATTTACTCAGTTACTAGTTCCCAATTAACTACTTCAAACAAAATTCAAGGCACAAATTTTGCAGAGAATAGCACAGTTATGTTAATACTTTACATTCACATCAGCAAGTTCCTTTACTCAGAAATGCAAAAAAAAATTAAGGAAAGGATAGAAGTTTTACAATAGATAACTTATTTAATTTCATTTTATTTTATTTTACTTTGCTTTTTTAAATCTATATTAGGTACTAGATCCATATAATTCCTTTGTTTCTGTGGGCCTATAAATACGTAAAAGACTTCTAACTTATCAAGAAAAGAAAAATAAAGCCCTTAATCCATTCAGGCAGTAAAACACTGTAGCAATAAACAAGGAAACAACTTTAGAATTTATCAGTCCTTTTAACACTATATAAATAAAGAAAATATGTTTTTTCAAAGGACACCTAATTATCTCTGCCTTTATATTCAGTGTGATATATACCTTTGCAAAAAAAAAAAAAAAAAAAATAATTTGAAAAATTAACCTTACCCTTTCTNGAATTTATCAGTCCTTTTAACACTATATAAATAAAGAAAATATGTTTTTTCAAAGGACACCTAATTATCTCTGCCTTTATATTCAGTGTGATATATACCTTTGCAAAAAAAAAAAAAAAAATAATACTTTGAAGTGTTAGCCTTCTACTCTCCTTTCTCAGTTCCTCATATGTAGAAAAATGTGCAGATGTAAATTCAGTCAAGACCAAAAAAGATCAGCCTATGCTAATACCAGCAAAATATTCAATACATGAGTATAACTTAGCCACATTCTTAGCTAGTTCTGCAGGCTTTGATCTTTTACTTTATTCACTTGGACCAAATTAGGGAAAATCATATTTAAGGAAGACAAACAGAATAATATCATCAAGTTGAGCACAAAGTCTTACTTCTGCTGTTGGAACATAATGAAAGATTTATAAGTTACATTAACAACTCTAAAAACAATAGTTACTGTAGATGGAAGTAGACATTGATCTTGTAATAACTTTTCAAGAAAAGCAATCAAGCTCAAATTGATTTTAGTTATTACTATTGACATTTTTTCTACAGATGGCTGTTAACAAATGAGATCAAAGACTTTTGGATCAGAAAGCGTTACAGATACATGCACATCTGAAAAACAGCAGTAGGCAAAATTCAGTTGCTGCTCTTAATGTTACAGTCACTTACCCATTCAAAATTCTTACACTTTTTAGTTTCTAATGGGATTAATTTTCTTAGTGGCAAGCAATATGTAATTAAAATGTAACTACTTAAATGTAGTTCCAAAACTAATTCAGACTTTATGCATTTCACATTGCCTGGAAATGGACGATAGGTGGTATATCCATTGACAGCTAGAATCAATATCTAATTTCCTGTAGCACAGTCCAGCAATTCAGCATAGATGAGAACCTGAAGCATTTCTTTCTGAGGAAATCCCAAGGGTAGATTCAATAACGTCCTGAAAATTGCTTCTGTTAGTCATTTGCATGCTTGTTTTATAAAGATTCTCCTTTCTTTGCCTTCATAATATTTTTGTTTTATTTTTATTTGTGATCTGTTTTCTGAAAGCTGCATTTAACCTTGTAACAATCACAACTGTTTTCTCTAAAATCAGTCCATTGAAACATATCTACTCTGTATACTGTGTACTGTGTATAAATTTCCCAAAGTAAAGTCATCAAAGTTTTCATTTTGATCTCTGACTTATCCATATAAAAACAAATTGCTGAAGAGAAAACCAGTACAACAGTATTACTGGTATACTTTTGTATACATCAACAAGAGAACAGAAGTTGGTGCAGACAAAATACTGACACATTTCCACCTTCTCAGAAGAGCTTTTTAGCCTGTGTTATATTGTTTTCCAAGCCCAAGCCAGGTAGTTTAAAATCAGCTCATAGATGTCTTCATAAAATACTGGTCCAGCAGTGAAATCACTATAGAAATAGCCTGAAACAGGGCTTCCTATGTATGACACACAATGTACATAAGCCTTCAGTATGTACATTGTATAAACTGGAAAGTTACTTTATTATTATTATTATTACAGTACTGCTTTATTTACCTAATTTTATTGAAAATTAATGTTACTGTAAGTTCTGTTCTGACCTTTTTGCATTTGAATAGTCTTAAATGAAATTTTATCTTTAATACATTTTGTTAAATTTTTTGTGAGATTTTTTTTGATAATTTGGAGGAAATATTCATTCGTTTGGCAAAAGTAATTGGAATGTCTGTTCAGAAGTACTGACTTTTTAATATGAAAAATTGATACAAACTACCCTGTCATGGGGGCGCTTGTCAGTTTTACTCTTTTCCTGTCAGATAACACAAGAAGCAAAGGCTCTCCACTGATCCTACAACCTAACTGTCTTTATGCCAACTAGGAAAGAAGAGGAAAATAGCATGGACAGCCAGCCCATAGCAGTATTTGAGGAAACAAAAATCTCACAAATGTATAGATGGACAAAACACACAAAGTTATGGAAAAGAGATTTCTTAAAGTGAATTTATTCATGATGTTCCCTCCAAACTGTTCCCTTTTAGAATGAACTAAACAAAAGACTGTTTTAAATAAATGAGGAGGTCAATCTCTTTTTGAACAACAAAAAATCTGAAAAAAAAAAAAAATTAAGAAAAGATAGGCGGGTTTTGGTGGAAATGATCTGGAATTGTTCAGCAATTCTAGTTTCAGAAGAAATGGCAAACATTAGACATCTCTCTTTTAGTGTTCCCTTTGTTTATTTGTGTGATTCCCCATCTGTATTGAGTAACTCTAAAAAAAAAAAAATGAAGTTTACTTCTGTTATTTTGAGTTTATATGAAATGAACCTTGGAATAGCTTTAAAAAAATAATGTTTAATGCCAGAATATTGCTTCTTTCTAAGACTTCTCAAACTGTGCATAATTGTGGGCATAAATTCTCTACCTCTGCACAGTACTGTGCTTCTGTCACTCCTAGTCCTATGAAAATCCCAGTTTGTTTCCCTGTTATGAGCTTTGCAGATTTAACTTTGTGTCTTTTTCATAGAACTGAAAAGTTTTCTTTCACAATAAGTTAATTTCATCCAAAAGAAGTGTAAATAAAATATCCTGTTTCCACACTGGGTTATGTCATAAAAGAACTATTTATCCATGGATTGTTTAGCACTGAATTAACTTATTAGGTCAATGCAATTGGGATGATCATCTGGTCATACCTTGGAAAGAACTTGCTAGGATCATGAATTCAACATATGGCTGTTAAACAACCAACCAACCATCCAAATGAACAAACCAACAACCGAACAAACCAACAACCAAACAAACACAAGTTGCATTTCTGGTGCAGATTCTAGGTCAGACCCAGACTAGAACAACTGCAGCTTGTTTTAAGTTAAGTCTTTCTTTTGTATTAAGTATTTTCTCTGAAAACAAAAGGAAGTATCAAGGAGTAAAAGTTTATGCACATATAATATATGTCATAAAAAAAAAAAAGAGACCCAATAAAAAAATCCCCTGAAATGTGTATTTGAAATTACATGAAACTTAAATTTCAGTTGTATGAAAATTACGTTATAGGAATAACTGAATAGATATGAACTAGTTTTCATGTATTATATGCTCTTATCTTCCAATTTGAAAAGTTTCATTATTAATGAAATTTCCATTCTCACAGAAGCCATTCTTTTTTGAATACACTATAAAACAAACTTTGTCGTTCCGTAACAGGATAACCACTTTTGCACTTAGCACACATTCATGCATCCAACACACAGGAGTATATGAATGGAATTAGGTAAAAAGTAGATCTGATTTGTTCTTAAACAGATAGGATAATTTATACCCAAGATATACCAGAAGTTTGTCTAGGCTTCATGATCAGCAATGTTTTCTCCCCAAATTTCATTTGACACTCTTTTGCTAAGTATTAGTTTGGCCTAAAAGCTTCATTTTACAAGACTAAATGTGGATTCAGGCCTTAGATTCATAATAGTGATGTATAGCCTTTCCCTAAGTCTGATCAGTTATCTATTTTCTCACATGTAAAAAAATGGACACTGTTCCTGCCTATGAACTGTCAAAGCAGATGCAATGGACAACTATCTTCAGAAATACCAGAGAAAGTGATTAATTATCTTTTAGATAGCTTCACCTAATCTTCTACCTATTGCTAAAGAAGTCTTGTTAGTTCCTAAAATTGTTTGGATCTTGTTGTGGTTTAAGCCCAGCTGGCAACCCAGAAACCACACACCCACTCGCTCACTTGCTCCCCCCCTCCCTCCGTCTTTCCCTCCCTCCCCTTCCTCCCCCTGCTCCTGGAGGGATGAGAAGGGTAATCAAAAGAATGTAACTCCCACGGGTTGAGATAAGAACAGTCCAGTAACTAAGGTATAACACAAACCACTACTGCTACCAACAATAATAATAATAATAATAATGAAAGGGAAACAATAAGGGAAGAGAATACAAGCGCTCACCACCCACCGACCAATACCCATCACAACCCAAGCAATGACTTAGCCCCCAGTTTATATAGTGGGCATGACATACTGTGGTATGGAATACCCCACTGGCTAGTTCCAATTAAGTGTCCTGTCTGTCCTTCCTCCTGGCTTCCCCTCCTCCCTGGCAGAGCATGAGACTTTGACAGTCCTTGGTCAGAGTAAACATTACTGAGCAACAACTAAAACCAGCATTGTTCTCAGGCTGGAAGTCAAAAACACAGCACTGCACCAGCTACTGAGAAGGAGAAAAATGACTGCTACTGCTGAACCCAGGAAAGACCTACAGATGTTTTATCAGAGACAGTAGCATTGTCCTCCCCTTAGAGTCACTGGAGAGAAATATACACTCCAAGAGCACACTCATATGAACTATTTCAACCCTTAGCCTTAGTAAGTGATAAATCTTCACTTAAACTTGTCTATTTTTCTCCTGGAACTAGAATTCTAGCTGAGGATTTAACAGTAGTATTACAAGTATCTGAAGTTAGGGGAAAACATGCCAAACCGATCTCAATTTCAGGATGATCAATGCTGGGAATATATGTTATGTAGACTGAGCTTCAATTATGCCTCAAGGGTACTGATCTGCTGGCAAGGGCAAGTAGCAATGCCAATTCTCTCCTTTCTCTGAATCCTGTGAAGATTTGGGAAAATACAAATCTTTCCGAAGGTTTAGCAGGAGTATTGCCAATGTAAGCTGCCCCAGAGGTGCAATGAATGAGTTCATCACCTACATGCTGTCCTGAACACTTCTGCCATCTTTCTGGGCAGCAAAACTAGTATGTAATGCTTCTAGGGAGATTGGGATAGAAAATTATTGAAACAGTTATAACCATAATGCTTTTCATGTGTTTTCTACTGCCAGGGCCTTTAAGCTTGAACAGCTCTGGCTTCCATTAGTAAAAACTCTCTAATGAGCCATGTACATTAGATTTATCTGTGTTTGATTAACAAATTCCCAGTAATGGATTTATCTTCTTTCAAAATTAATAAATAACACCATGAATTTTAACATTCTCAAAGTTGTTCTCTGAGTCCATTGGTTATTACTTAATGGCTGTGAGGCATACATTTAGCTGGGAACTGGATCTCTTTTTATGGATGAGAATAATTTTTTTTTTTTTTTGAAAATTGTATTTATTCAGTGGGCAGGTTTATCTGTGAGGTGTAATGATGCTCTTAAATTTTGTGCCACTGCTAGATAATCCTTCTAGTTCTTTGTGACAAGAAATTACAACAATTGCCTCTCTCCTACTTGGAATGCAGGTATTCATTAAGCCTTCCTCCTTATGCTTTTCTCTTTTTCCTCTAATGTACCAGGAAAATGCATAGCCACTGCGATATATGTGTATATATATATACATGTGTACATGTGACATGTATACATGTGACGTGTATTCATGTGGCATCTGTTTCAGCTCTAGGAACCATCATATTATTCGAATAATACACCAAAATTTTCCAGGGTTCAGAAATACAATTAACTACTTTCATTTGACACTTCAGTCATCTGAACTCTTAGTAAAATTCATTGAATTCTTAGAAAATCACAAAAAAAAAAAAAATCTGCAGTTCTATATTTAATAGTGAGTAGTAAGTTCTGACCTAACAGCCTTGGTCTTCCGATAACGTATGATAGCAGCAGGGTTTTAACAACATAAGAAGAGAAAAATATCTGAGCAATTTGTGAGGCTGGATAGTTTCAGTGCTGCTTTTCTTTACCATGTTTTCTTCCTATTTGCTGTTTTCAGTTAGGGTGAATTCAGCCTTCCATATGTCTCATGCAAGGTGTCATTCACCTCATTAATTGCACCTACCTTGAATAGGATGTTACTCTCTAAGAGGAAAAATTGTGAGTATTTTGACTGAGATATCCAAGAAGAAATCTTAGACTTCACAACTCTTCACTGAATACTTCCCAGATTAAATGTGAAGTAAATTCCTTTCACTTCAACTCTGAGTTATAAAAGACACAGGTACTCTGGTACATGTACTGAGCTAGCTGAGTTTTCCTGAAGTAATAAAGTGCACACATCTGTTACTTATTTTTGTGTCTCACAGTGTATTCCAGCTGAGCAATTTTTCCAATTAGCTGATCAAGTGCTGCAGTAAGACATTTGATGTGGTTTGTGTATGTGCACATATGCTTTTTTTTTTAATATTGACAAAAACTGTAAGATACTGAAATAGGAAAAAGAAAGGTAGAGAAAAACAAGCAAAAAAAGCATTTAAGTTTTTATACTCCTGAAAACAGAGTAAAACACAAAATGAAGGCATTAAAACGCAGACAAAAGACTGCAGAAGACTTATGTGTCTTAATATAGAATATAAAGCAAACTAAGTCAACATGAGAGTATCAAAACCAGCCAAACAAAGAGAAAAATTCAAAACTAATAAACCAAACCTCATAAAGGTCCTAAAAATGACCATAGGAGAAAACAGCTAAAGACTGAGGTATATTTCAAACGTGAATTCAGATTGAGACAGTCAGAGCTGCTTAAAAATCCACCCATCACGAGCTGTCTCTTCTGACACAGGTACAAAGGAATATCATGTTCCAGAAAAGACCCTTTACCAGCAATCCACATGAGAGAATCCTATGTAATGTAAGGAGCAGGACAGCTTAAACATGAATCAGATGACTAGTCTTTGTCCTGACCCTGTGTTGCAGCCAGATGTGTTGAAAAGCAGAAATCCATGTTGCTCTATTGACATTTACTTGTTCTTCAGTGTGAGCATAAGTACTTTTCTCCATGAAACAAAAAAGGAGAGAAAACCAAAAAGTAGAAGATAAAGAAGAAAATAGTTTTTTATCTTGAAACTCAACACTTTCCATTTCACAGAGCAACTGCTCTCATAAATGCATCAGTTAAATATGATGTGTAATTGGACTGTTCTGATCATTCTGGTCTCTAGCTTCAGGTTTGCACAGTGACTGCTGGGGGTGGTGGGAGGAAGAAAAAAAGAAAAGGGAAAAAGATAAGAAAAAAAAGAAGAAAAAAAGTGTTTTCTTGTCTCTTTCTCTGGAGGTCCTACATTTGGCAGTTGAAAACTAGGTGTTTCATTAAGGGTTAGAAATCCCCAAAAGTGACTTTACTGAAGGAGCACTCCATTCCTCATGCCATATAATACCAGTTTTTTTAGGACTCTGCGTTCAAGCTTATCCTGCATGAATGGCATTGAATCTCATTCTGGTACATGTGAATAGGAATGCAATGGGGGGGAACATTTCAGTGAATGCTTTAGCAGACAATTGCTGTGTAAAATTAGTAAACTGCAATACTGATAGTTGTGGCTGCTGTTTGTTTGCAGTAGTGCACATGGATTGGGTGGTGGCAGAGTGGTGTCCTAGCACTCAGTTGGATTAGCTACATACTGATAACAGCTACATTTTGATATGTCATTTATCTAATTAAAAACTTTCAAAGTCATTACTCTATTTTCTGTATTTATATTTACTATATGACTTCCATTATTAATTATTTACTGTATGACTTCCCCTTTGACAAGAATGTCTAAGATTGGACGGTGTAAGAAAGCACATCATATCTTTCCATGTTCTTCCTTCTAAATTGTGCTTGTAATTCAGGGAAACCTACCTATTTCTGTCCTAAATTATTGCTTTTGATTACACCATTTTTTTTACTGTCCACAGCTTTTTCTTAACACCCACAGTGGATCTTTAAGAAATCAATAATCATCTCATTTTCAGTTCTTACTTTTCCTAACTCCCTTTGAAAAGAACTAGCTGCAAAAGTATCCTTGAAATCAAACCTGTCTCTGTATTTCTCATAAGCTTCTAGCAATAATTTCTGGCAGCACCCCTTATCTTTGCCTTCTGAATATGCACTGTACAAAGTGGAAAAAAAAAAAAAAAAA
>NDXB01015274.1:62816-72883 GCA_002631895.1 Agapornis roseicollis | reverse complement strand
TAATTTTCCTTTTGAAAAAAAAATTAAAAAAAGTAAAAAAAAAAAAAAAAAAAGAAAATGTATATATAGTTCTTCAGTCTCTGTGTCTCAATATTGTGCATAATTTTAGAATATTTGTAAGATTTTTCCGAGCTCTTTGGGGTTTTACCGGATCTTTGAACAAACCTTGTTGTTCAATTACAACTGTTCTGAATAATAAACCTATCCTGAAATCCACCACATCTTTACTTTAATGTTAACCTTACCTCTCTTGGGAGGAGCTCAGACACTTGGCAGAGGAAATTCTTTCTCTCAAACTGCTACCAGTCAACCAGTCTGATTCTTCAGCAAGTATATATCCAATGGCTATTCTTGTCACTGGGACCAGAGGGAAGAATCAACTTGCTGTTTTCCTAAGTATAGTAGTTCCTGGTAGTCTTATTCATAACCAAACTAACATGAGTCAGAGGATATATTTGCCCTCATTTTAGCTTACAATATTTCTAGTATCAACCATTAATATTACTTTTCATATACTAATTTCCTAAATCTTAAACCTATTTCAAAATTGCCCCTACTCCAATGGACAGTAAATTCAAAAATTAAATCAAAAACTTAAACTCAAATAGACTACACTGTTCATCCCAGTCAATAACAATTTTTATTTTGTTTCTCTTTAACTTGCAGGCTGCAGCCCAAGAAAGCCCTAAGATCTTTCTTTCATGGACTGAAACCATAGTACTAATCCTGCTTTAGGAATATCATAATCATTATACATTTGTGTTGTCAGAATTCATTTTCTTTCTCTAGCACTTAATATGATCTAGGAATGAAAATAACCCATCATTTCTGGTATAGTATCCCCAACAGTAAAACTAGTCAAACCCAAAACCCCACAAATCTGTAGCTGACTTTAAGGTATTAGGTTACTGAAAAAAAAATCATTACTCAAGAAAGCTCAGACAGTTATGTAGTTAGGATCTACCAGTAGTCTAGCTCTTAATCTCTTAAATCTAAATTTAGGTTAAGAGTAGCATGCTGATTCTGATTATACTCTCTTAAACAATAAAGTATTAGAATTTTTTTCAGCATCAGGTATCATCTTCATTGTATGGGTCTTACTAGGTTCTCAAGGACACTTGAGTCTTGAATTCCTTCTATCCTTACCACACATATCTTAAGCATAACATAGCTCTGAAACATAGGTAACATCTGTCCTTTACAAGCCAAAGACACTACCAGCCCTGTCAACAAGTTATTCTTGTCCAAGTCCATAGGATCTTGCAAAATATAGGAAGAAACCTCAGCCCCTGGCAGTGTTCAAGGCCAGGTTGGACAGAGCCTTGGGTGGCATGGTTTACTGTGAGATGTCCCTGCCTGTGGCAGGGGGTTGGAACTAGATGATCTTAAGGTCCTTTCCAACCCTAACTATTCTATGGCAGCACTCTTAATATTTCAGCTTGTGCACCAGCTTTCTATCTTTTTAATTTACCTCCCTCTAGAGGTCCTTATGCAGACATATTAGTCTTCTTTTTTTGACATAATTGTTCATGCCAACGCAACAGACTATGCTGGAACCATCAAAAGGCTGGTTCTTCAGCTTTTGTATTCCTGCATCCTATATTAAAATACATGGTACCTATGGTTTTAGCTCAAGTTCTCTAAATTTCCAAGGGTAACTACGGCTGCTCTGCTGAATATCTATCTCTTTAGGGGACTGTGAAAAGATTTGGCAAGGCTGTCCTTTTAATTTTATTGAAAGGGCAGAGGTTACCCAGGTGAAGGTAAAACATAGCAACTAAACGAGAAGAAGGCAGCAAAATAAATTTTGCACTCTTGGACATTTATTTTCACATCATAGTTTATTTAGTAGAATATGGTGAAAGGAGAATAATCTTAATTAAACTAAAATCTAAGTATTAGCTGAGGGAATACCAAAAGAACCGTCCACAATGTGTGCCTGAATGAGGTCTCCTACTGCCACAGGATTCCGTATGACTGTTTTTCACTAAATAATTCATGTGGTCATGTTTCATATTGAAAATAATTATTTCTGCAGTACACTTATTCTTCCTCACTCTTCTGTCTTTCCTCAGATTTCACTGTAGCGCCACTGTCATTTGCATTTCAGTGTAGGGTCTCTGAGCACACCTCCATTGGATGCGGAATGAAAGTTAGGTAGCAGGTGGCTGTAGTTATAAACCTTAACAATAACTCTTGGACTTTTTCATCTCTTTCTTGCACTTTGCAGTAGCTACTTTGCATGGATAACAAGCAACATGAAGCAGCAAGGCATGACTATATGGTCATTGTGACACACCACCATCAGCATTCTCTACAGTGATGACTTTTCATCTGGAGCAGCAGACAAAGACTAACAAAGCCTTCACTGGTTTAATAAATTTCTTCAGTTTAGGGATTCCACAGTCCAGTCTGATAGTGCTGAGACTGAAAAGAAGGAAAGAAACTATTGCTTTTCCAAGTACGCAAGTGAAACAGTTAGCCTGTCTTGCATGGTATTCCTTCTGGTTTCAAAGGTTGCTATTTTCATGTATATAATATTTTTTTATCCAGATGAAAATAAGGCTGGATTACCAGATTACATTACTAGATGAAATTATGACTAGATTAATTCCAGTTACCCAAAAAGGTAAAATTTCCAGGTTTGGGTTATGGGACATTTTTTAATTATAATAGATGTCTTGCAGTACTTTTTACTCCCAGTGCTCTTGCCTTATCAGGGCACGATATAAAAAAGATTATGTGGTGATGGGTTATTTGATGTTGTGATATCTTTTCATAATTTGTTGTATCAGTAAGTCTCTCTTTTATGCTCTGGAAACAAAATTAATTACTTTTTGAATTTTGCTATGGTATTCTTCATTCAGTGTACTTGCATAGTTCACAAATATTTAGAAATTCTTTTGCATCAATTATTTTAAGGGATGTGTTTGTCCAGTTTTAGGTAGACACCTGAGGCTCAAAAAGATTGAGATTCAGGCTGTTGAATGAGTTTTGGAGGCTAAATTTTTAATGTGCTTGGTATTAAGTGGCATTTTGTTCTCAAACCACTGCTTCCTTTAACTTCAGCTGTGATTTGCAGTTGTCAAACATCTGCAAACAAGAACTCAGGATCTGATTAAGAATATAAAGTACACAGTTTTCTAGAGTTTAATGAATTCTGTTCAAGGGATTTACCTGATATCATTTAAGAGTTGTGAAATTGTCTTCCAAAGACAAAGATACATACAAATACATACAGAATACATGCACATATACCTGCATAAGTACAGAATCATAGAATTCATCAGGTTTTTCAGGGCATAAGTCAGCTGCCTTAACACAAATCTCCTTTTAGAGCTTCTCTTGCCATATCAAGAAACTTAGAGTGTATTAGCAATTAAAGGAGAAAACAAACAAACAAACTATAAATAAAGCATTATTGCTACCTTTGTGAGATAAAAGCAAAACTAAGCTTGCATTGAATAGATAATCATGGCATTTTGTAACATTTGAATAACTACAATACTATTAACTTAGTGCAGGCATTGAAATTCCATATGTACTACTTAAACACTACCATAAAAATACCATTAAAAAGCCCATCATGTTAACATTTTTATGAATATTGACCTTAATATTGAAACTTTTAGCTCCACTGCATCTTTACCTCAAGTAAATAACTTCACAGTGTTTCTGATCTGTCATTGTAGAAATTTTATTAGGCAATTCAAAGCAGTTTACATATGACAAAGTCTGTATGCCAATAGATATGTAACAATCCAAATAACCACAGTTTCTGTGTTTGTATTGTGATGCACTGTACATAATATGCTTCTCAAGAGATTGTGGATTTTTTATCTCTCTCTATCTATCATCTATCTATCATCTATATCTATCAGAGCACAGCACACACAGAACAGAACAAAATATTTCAGCTGGAAAGGATCTACAATGATCATCTAGTCCAACTGCCTGACCACTTCAGGACTGACTGAACATTAAAGCATGTTATTAAGGGCATTGTCCAAATACCTTTTAAACACTGACAGGCTGGGGCATTGATCACATCTCTAGGAAGCCTGTTCCACTGTTCAACCATCCTCTCAGTAAGGAAATGCTTCCTAATGTTCAGTGTAAAACTTCCCTGGCACATATTTGAGCCATTCCCAGACATTCCCAGGAAGAAGAGCTCAATACCTCCCTCTCCAACTCCCCTCCTCAGAATCTGTAGAGGAATGAAGTTGCTCCTTAATCTCCTTTTCTCCAAACTAGAAAAGCCCAGTGTTCTCATACATCTTAACTGTGGGGCCCAGTCTTCAAGATGAGGCTGCACCAATACTGAATATCAATGGATAGCCACCTCTTTTGGGCAGCTGGTTATTGATGGACCTCAGGGTCTGGTTGCCAGGGCACACTGACACCTGTTGAGCCTGCCATCAACAAGGAACCCTCATCAACAAGGAATCCTCTTCTACAGATCTACTCACCAGCTGCTCCTCTCTCAGTTTATGCTTGTGCTCAGCTTCACTCTGCCCCAGGTGTAAAATTCAGCATTTAAACTGCATAAATCTCATCAGGCCCCATCATGAACTTGTGAACATTCAGCCTATCCATTTGGTTTCTTACAATTTTGGAATCCACAAAAACAAATCACTGTTCCCACACATGTGGTTATCCTCCAACAGAGGGGTTCAGACAGCCCTATGTCTATTGTCATAATTCTCTTTCTTGTCTGTCATTTCAGCTCTGACTCAGCCAAATGCATAGCCAAACCTATTTAACTGTTTCCAAGTGTATGATTATTTTGGTGGATGAAATAGCAATTGGAAAGGCTTTTTCTTCTGCCAGAAATCCTCCCCAGAATAATCACGCTGTATGTCCATTTCACCTAAACATTCAAAAAGGCTGCCAAATACACAGCTAACTACATCACTGACTTCTGAACTACTGACTGATTACAGTTATGGCACATCAGTTTCTATGTTAGCTCAATTTTTGTTTTGTCTTTGACCTTGGTATTCTAGAACTATGAAAATAAAAAGTGTCTCAAGCCCTTGCTATAGGAGTATTCTGAGTCTGGGCATGTCATGAAGTTAGATAGTCAGTTGAAATAAAATCTTACAGCTCCATTTACTTACTGAATCTTTGCTGATTTATGTGGCTGAACACAAGGTATAATAATGTTGACAGGTATGTATTATCTCACAAACTTCATGGAAAAGCCTTTGTGCAGTTAAGGTTGTCAATGAATACTTACTTACCTAGATTGCATAAATAAGCCTACAAGTAGAAATATAGTAATACTCAAGCAGATATTTATTTTAAAGAAAAGACCTACATATCATAATACTTGCACAAGTGATATTATATCAGTCAGTGTATATAATATATCTTATTTCTGTAGTGGTTTTCATGTGATATCAAAGATTCAGTAATATACAATAATAACATATAAAGACCCTTTTTCTATATGCTTTTTTGCCCTTTAAAGAAAAACAAACCCAAACCTCTTTTATATTCAGCTTGGATGTTTGCTTCTAATACTGTTCTAGAGGACAACAATTTGCAGAGAATTGAAAAAGCAATTTTCTTTGGACAGCTAGCTATTCTCCTTAATTTTCACCTGCCAAACTCTTTTCTTTGAATGTTGACTCAATCAGATAAAATGCAGGCTTTAAAGATGTTTGATTAGCTGCCTGGCTTACCTTTAGCTACTCACTTTGCATGTAAACTCTCTTCCCTGCCACTGACACAGCTTCCCCCAGAGCTGCAATGAGCAATGTGTATGTGATTAAAGACAATAAGCACCTTTCCTTCATGGGCTACTGGTAACTTAGTTCTGTTTTATTAACTGCATATAAACTTATAAGGATGCACCAATAATAAAAACAACACATAAATTAAAATGTGCATCTTCATTTCCTGAATCATAGAATCACAGAACATTTAGGGTTAGAAAGGACCTTAAGGTCATCTAGTTCCAACCCCCTGCCATGGATCCTGAATGAAGCTTTCACATGTATTCCAGTTTTAATTTTCTCAATTTAGTTTTACTCATTCATGATATTTCAGATAAAAGTATATATATTAGCTCTTCACTATTTTTTCTAAGATGAAAAACTGAAGTTCCACTGGATTCTCTGTTTCTTCATTGACTACTTTTATTCAATTTCTCTGCCACAGTGTTCAGATGACAACTAACACTACACAGCCCATCCTGGTTTCCAATGGGATAGAATTTTTTTCTTCCTGGTAGCTGCACCAGCTGTGTTTTGGCTTTAGTCTGAGAACAATGCTGATAACACACTGATGCTTTAGTTCTTGCTAAGTAGCATTTGTGCTAAGTAAAGGACTTTTCTGTCTCCCATGCTCTGCCAGTGAGATGGTGTACATGAAGTTAGGAGGGAGCATAGCCAGGAAAGCTGATCTGAGCTAGCCAAATAGATATTCCATACCATGGAACCTCATGCTCAGTATATAAACTGGAGGGAGCTGGCTGGAAGGGATCAATGGCAGCAAGGGACCAATGGCTGCATGGAGACAGGCTGGACATCAGTCAGCAGGTGGTAAGCACTATTGTGCATCACTGTAATTAGTTGGGCTTTGTTTTAGTTTTGGCTCTTTTATCTCTTTATCTCTTTAGTTTTATCTCCTTTTTTATCTCCCTTTTCATTATTAGTAGTAGTATATTGTACTTATTTTAACTATTAAACAGTTCTTATCTCTACATGAGGGTTTGTTTTTTTTTTTTTGTCATANCTTTTATCTCTTTATCTCTTTAGTTTTATCTCCTTTTTTATCTCCCTTTTCATTATTAGTAGTAGTATATTGTACTTATTTTAACTATTAAACAGTTCTTATCTCTACATGAGGGTTTGTTTTTTTTTTTTTTGTCATATCAAATCCAAAACACACCACTGTACCAGCGACTGGGAAGAAAGTTAACTTTATCCCAGTTAGAACCAGGACAGAGTTTCAGACTTCTTGGGGTATGGAGGAATTAAAATAGCCATAGGTTTAAAGTGGCAGTTTCACCACTGCCTTTTTATATAATTAATATTACCACAATTTTTCTCTCCATATTGTTGTATGCTCATCCTATGATTAAATTTGCCACTTCATGGCAGCAGTTTGCTAACAGTTATTTAAGATCTTTCCTCTCTCTCTCTCATCACTGTCTAGCTTTTTTTATTCATCCTGCAAAAGTATTGGACTCAGATCTTATAGAGAAATCTGACTGTCTAGTCCATATTTTGTCTTCCTATTTCCAGTTCTTCATGCCTTATGGTCATCCAGTTGCTCCTCTGAGGGTGTGCTGCCCCTCCTTCATGTAGATGACATCTAATCTCACATCATTGATGCATGTCATGAAAAATTTCTCTTCTGCTGTTTCTTTTCATCACTGAATATACTAAATAATGGGCTTCATAAAATTCATTCTTGAAAAACAAACACGGTTGTTATCTAAATGTATCATTTTCCTCCTTTTACTTACTTTTAATCTGCTATTCTATGCTTCGGGGTTTTTTAACCTAATTCCTAGTTTCTTAAACATAGTTACTTGATTGACAATGTAGCAACATCAAAACCGTTAATGAAAACCAGATACATCAAATTGAGGTGATCATCATGATTAATGCACATTAATTGGCTTGGTTAGCCACAGATATTTATCTGATTAATGCTGTGAATTGTCCACATTATGTTGAAGTAACACTGCCATGAAATAGCGGTTTTTAATCTTAATTAATCCAAATCACATTTCTGTCTTCAAATTTAGTGGTCATATTTTGTATTCATCACTCAAAAATAAATATCAGAAATTGTAAATTACTTTTTTTTTTAAATGGAGTATTGATTTCAAAACAGAAAGACTTTTTGATATGAATTCCACCTTTTCTTCCTTTCTTTTCCTTTTATGTTCTCTTCCACCAATGATCTTTAAAAAGAGCATGAGATCTGACCAAAGAGACTTTTCTACAATACAGATGGCTGAAATTTGAATGGCTACTTAAATTTCTTTGACAGGAACAGGAAGAGTACATTTTCAAAGCTGAATTTGTCTCTTAAACTAGGCATCTCAGATAGGCCAGCTATAGTTGTCATCATAATACTGTCTTTCACAACAGGAAAGCATGTTTGCAGTATTGACAGCTTTGCTGGAGGAAGGCAGCACTGAACATATAAATGTATATTTCATGGCATCAAATTACTTCTGTATGAAGTCCATATTATTTACATCTATATATATTTTGGCTCCTTGTATAACCAGTTGTTAAAAAAATGCCGTTATTTTCGTATTGTTAGAATTATTGCTGGAAGACTTTAAATGGATTTGATTTGTATACTGTAGGTGATTCTACTACTGATTACACAATTTAATCTTGCAGCTTTGTTTATCAATGTTTTGGGTTTTTTTTCTATAAATCAAAGTTGTCCTTGACCTGAAGTCAATGTGGGAGGTTGAAAGAAAAAGATCAAAACTACCAGTTCTACCTAAATCAGACCACTAGTTAATAAAGCTTCTTTCTCTTATGATAGAAGCTCTGAAATGCAAGTTTACACCACAGCCTCATAAATTCCTTGTAAAAATAAACAATATGTATGAGTGCCTAGCACTGCACATGCCATGCTAAAAGTAATTTTGGCTTTAGGTGGGTTCTTTTGTTTGTTTGGTTTTTTGTTTATTTCCCCTTAAGAGCTATCTAAATAACTGGATTCCATTATGCCATAGTTAAAATTACAGCATTTGTGTCTTTAGCAAGATTTTTCAGTAGGAGTAAGGTGACAGTGGTGATTTATTTCCATAATATTGCCATTCACTATTATGTTCATTCTATCATTACTTAGAAATTACATGGATGTTATTGGAATAAGAGGAAAAAAAAGAATAAAAACATCAGTATTTTACCCTCCACAGTTTTTGGGACTCCTATAACAATTTTTTCTTTCTTTTTACCTTTAGCAGGATAATACTGTTGATTAGATGTAAAAAACACTGATGTCTGGGTTCAGAGGACTGCTTTAACAATTAATTACAAGCAAGCAGGCTATCCAAAGCATGTTGGTTAAAATGAACAAAATACCAAATATTCATAAGATCTTGGAGTAAGTCTCTATGACTGGAATTGAAACAAAAAAACCCAAATTTCTTGTCTTCTCTTTTGTGCCTGTGTGCTCATTTTGGTTTGGGTTTTGGTTTCATGTTTTTGTTTTATTTCTTCTCTTTTTTTTTTTAAAAAGAGAATAATCTAACTATATTTCCTAGTACTTGACACAGTGATGGATGATTTAAAACATCTTTACATATGCCAATTTTCAGAAAACCAACATGTATTTTTTCAAAAAACCTTAATCTACTGCCTTTGGCCTGGATAGTGTCAAATTTCTTCATAATACCTTGTATGGTGCTATGTTTTGGATTTCTGACAGCAATATAATTGATAAAATAGGGCTGATTTAGTTATTGCTGAATAATTCTTGCACAGCATCAAGGCCTTTCTTGCTTCTCTTGCTGCTGTGCCAGCGGGTAGTCAGGGAGGGGTAGGGTGAATGAAGAATAGCGCAGATAGGACAGCTGACCTTAACTGACCAAAGGGATATCCCATACTATACAACATTGTGCTCCTGAAGAGGAACTAGGAAAGGAAGGAGGAAGGACAGGGATGCTTGGAGTGATGGCATTTTGACTTCCCAAGTAACTGGTACATGGGATAAAGATTGACTTTCCTGGGGATGGCTGAACATCTGCTTGCCCATTGGAAGCAGTGAATTAATTCCTTATTTTGCTTTGTTTTGGTATACAGCTTTTTGTTTACCTATTAAACTATTTTTTATCTTGATTCACAAGTTTTAACATTTTTACCCTTTTAGTCTCTTCCCCCATTCCTCCTCCACCAGGAGGGAGCAAACAAGTACCTGGGCAGTGCTGGGCTGCCCACTAAGTTTAAAACACAGCAACTAATAAAATATGCAATATTAATTTAAATTATTTTGAATTTGTCATATTTATTTGACTTTGGAATCAAAGATTGTATTTTAAAGCTTTTTTTTTTTTTTTTTTTTTATAACAGAAAAAATAAAAT
>NDXB01015274.1:44282-62749 GCA_002631895.1 Agapornis roseicollis | reverse complement strand
TTTTTTTTAATTTTAAAAAAAAAATTTTTTTTTTAAATTTTTTTTTTTTTTTTTTTTTTTTCTACCAGAAAGTAAAAAATTAAATACCAGAAAGTATCCCAAAATTAGGATGGTTAATGCAATACTAATTGTTTCTCACCTGCACTTTCTTGCTGAGTGAAATCTCTAGGTGCTTTTTCCTGTTGTGTATTTTTTTTTTGCAATCTAATTTTTTTTTCAGCAGGGGTCTATTTCTACTGCAGAGTCTGAACAGATTGTTACTTCCCATTGACAGAAGATAGCAAGATGTTAGGAAGCTGTCTTTGATGATAAAAATCCTGCAGGTAGCACTGGTTAGCATCATGGACAACTCAGAAGAAACAGGAAAATAGTGTCTGAAGCCTGATGTGCCTTAAACAGGGAAATATAACTTTTCCATGATTCCCATAAGGGGATATTGAGCATAATTTTGTTTTCATTGAATGTTTTAAAATTCTTCAGGAAACAAAATAATTCTGTTTTCCATTTATGACTCTTTTCTTGATCTCCATTAAGAAATTATTAAAAAAAATAAAAAAATGTAGCTATGAATATATAAATGGTTAGTGATACAATATTCTCCCCTAAATATCGTGACTTAAGGTACTACCCCAAATTAATGATTTAAGAGATTTAGGATATTTTCTCCAGTTAAAATGCCAAATTGCATGTTTCTATGCATCATTGTGGTTTGTTTTGTGTACCTCGAGACTGAATTATCATAAATGTTTTGCCACTTATGTATTTGAGAGACAGCTCTTTCTAAGTAAAAAAATTGAGTTCACTTTTTGAAAGGAGTTTAATGCAAGATCAAAAGCTTTCATCCTTGGAACACAGATGCAACAGAAGATGTGGAAAAGAAGGGGACATCACCTAACATACACTTACCTCAGGGAGTCTTGTCAGCACAGGGGGATTAAGCCACCCTGGAAGAAAACTGGGTGCAAGTGGACTGTCTCGTGTATTGGAAGTATCTGAAAATCATCTCAAGGTAAATGTCAACATAAATCAGATTATTTCTGCTGCCAGAGTACATGCTTCTGTCCTTTAACCATAAAGAGAGCTTCAGAGAAATTGGTCGAAATCAAAAGGACTGTGAGGAAAGGAAAAGGGTAAAATTAAGAAATATTAAGGGCGTGAGTGAAAAGGTGAGATGTAATTATATGTTTTAATCTCTTTAATTGCATGTTCTGTCATATTGTCTGTAATAGAATTTCCTCTTTATACCAAATTTCTCTTCATGCATACTTGTGCTCCCTTAACAAGCTTTATTTATTAAGGATGCCATATGAAATTAATTAGGTTTTCCACCTTACAGACTTAGAGATTGTGCTGCTAATATTTGATAATTTTAAGATGAAGCCCTAAGTATTTTTAGCTATCATTTTTGGCTGCCAAGGCAACAAGCAGAAGACTTGAAGGTGGCAGTATGACTGCACCAACTCATATAAAAAAACTGTTATATCAAGAGCAAATAAACATGCTTGTTTTCTGACTTGTATGTGGTAAATAACTACATCAAATCAATATCAGCTGTCCATCAAAGTCAAATTTATTAAACCAGAACTCTGTAACTGAACACTTTTTAAAATCGATATGACTGATGGCTAACAGCATGAGGCTTGCACCTACATTTACATTTTGAAAGACTGACCTTTTCCACCATCTTTGAGTTTTCTTTAAAGGGCACCCTTTTGAAACCTATGACAGAAGAATGGTTTCTTATCATTATAGAAGCAATGCAAACACTACACCCTTTCTTCCAGAATCATATAAACCACAAATGAAACATGAAACAAAAAACCAGCAGAAATAATTACCTCACCCCACCAAACTATAGCTACATGAAAAATGCCCATTAAAACAGGGTAAGTGGCACACAAAAAGGCAGCTGGTGCTACAGGAAGACCTCATTGCCAAATTAGAGTAAGTCAGAGATATTTTATTTTTATTAATTCAAAAATACATTCAGAAAGCATACCAGCACCTTGTTTGCTCCAAAACTGCTATAAGATTGTTTGCCTGAAGTGCTAACTTTCCTTTACCATCTGAATATTTAAGAGAAGGAATATTTTCAGGGTTTGGAAAAGAATAGCATTAAAAAAATTCAAAATGCTTCTGCTTTTTTTTTTATTTTATATTATATTTAATATTTTAAAAATATCATCTCCTTAAAGCAGAACTGTGATTTTAGTAAGCACTTTTTTCCCACTGTAGTNGCTAACTTTCCTTTACCATCTGAATATTTAAGAGAAGGAATATTTTCAGGGTTTGGAAAAGAATAGCATTAAAAAAATTCAAAATGCTTCTGCTTTTTTTTTTTATTTTATATTATATTTAATATTTTAAAAATATCATCTCCTTAAAGCAGAACTGTGATTTTAGTAAGCACTTTTTTCCCACTGTCGTATCCTATTCTGGAGACCTGAAGGAAAGAATGATTGCAGGTCACTTATGCTTCTCCATAAGCATGGGGAAAATGGAGGTGGGAAAAACTCACTCATAGAAAATAAACATTTAAAATCCTCCATGATTAAGAAAGAGTTACAAGCCTGACCTTGTAATATAGCTGTAGGACATTATATTTTCTACAACTGTGTAACTACTTTCAGCAGTTTTTGTCCCAAGACATTTGTTCCTGCTTCAGCAGTACAGCTGACGCTTCCTATTGGGATACTGTACCTGTTAAATATACATCTCATTAATTGACTTGAGATAGAAAAAACAAGTGAGTAAAATAATTTAGAATAGCTAGATTACTACAATATCACTGAGGAAATTATTGAAGACATGCTTACTGAACACAAATCAAAAAGAAAGTAATTTTTCTTACTATTAATTGGAGTTTATTTTCTGTTTAACAGAAATTTTATCAATATTCTCAAAGATTATTGACAAAATATTTATTTAAGTTTTCAATCTGGATAACTGGGAATCAAGCATACATGCAATAAACAGAAGTTTGTTTCACATTGTTTTAAAAAGAATGTTCTGGTTTTGAAATAGCTAAACTGGGGATTATGAAGAGAAATATACAAATAATCCCACCTTTATTAAATTACAATGGATCTTGTCAGTAGGATTTATATAATATCAATCAAAAGATATTTGAAAGCCAAACAGAATTTTTTTGTAACATTTTGTATTTGTCAGTGCATATTTTCTTCTCCTACTTGGCATTTATGATCTTAGACTTCTGAGAGGCTGTTTTCTCACACATTTACAGAGATACAGTTTTAGCAGAAAATCCCCTTCATGTTTAGGACCAACAGTCACTGTAAATTTATTGCAACATAAGCCCTGCCTTCTAAAGTATTAAGACACTTAGTTCATTTGTTTTGATAAGAGTTAGGCATCCATTTGTGTGTTTAGACAAATGCTGCTTCAAGCATGGTTTTACTAGGATGAATGTTACCATACAAGGATTTTTATTATAGTAGTTGTTATGGTTAAAAAAATTGCATTAGCTGACATAGGTATAGGAGTAAAGTCTTGTAAGTGCAGACCAAACCCTTGCCTATAAGGAACTAAGATGGAAGATTATGTCTCCCTTGAAAGCACTGTGTAAATTTACAGCAGTAGATAAATGACACAATCAGAAAAGTATTTTTTTTATAGATTGATCTGAGAGTAATTCAGGCTGGCTGTGAAAGGAGTATTTTTAGAGGTTGAGAAGCTCATAAAGGGAGGCGATGGAGCTACAGACCATTGATATAAGCAAGCAACCAAGCAAGCATCCAGTACAGTGTGATGCAAATGAGTTATGGGTGACCTAGCAAGGCTTTAATCAGGCTGATACAATAGCATGGATTTTGTGCAAAAGTAGGAACATGGTTTTGGACTTACTGACTTATTTTTGTTTCTCTTTTATTATTTTTCCAACTAGTTTACCCTTCTGTCAAAATTAATTCAAGCAAAGGGAAAAAAGAAACAAAGAAATATGCTACAGAATGTATGCATATATATATATGTAGCACAAATATGAGCAACAAACAAAACAAAGAAAATCCCTTGAAATTTGTCTTCTCAGAGGATTTGTGGACTTTACTCATTAGAAGTGATTGCTCAGAAAGGGTGTCATTCTCTATGATATTGCTGATCCATGGAGAATTAAAAAATGGAAGGGTAATTTGAAGACAGTCAGCCACCACTTCTCAGAGGAGTCAGATGAACTGCCAGTTTTGACATTCTCTCTTAAATGAAAGCTTCCAGCATCACAGCAGTCTTAATATCCTCATCTCATTCATAAGAGAAGAATTGAGAGATGTGTGAATGCTCAGATAAGAAATGACATTATACTTTTAAAATGAAATAAAACATTCACACATATAAACTGTCTGCAGATTTGGATGTTGAAACAAAAAGTTAAATATGTCCTCTATTTTACTATTTAGCCTGCACTGTTGTTCCGGTACAGGTAATTCTGATAAATTTTTTTTTGCAGATTGATTGTATTGAGAAGAGGAATTATCTACCTTCAGTATCAACACTAGCTGGGACATAAAGAAAGTTTTTATATGAAATTATTATTAACTTGTATATGAATGTCTTCTATACTGCTCTCAGTATGATTTTGCTCAAGCCAAAAAGGGAGAAAATCTGGTATTCATGTTGATTTGTCACTGCTGTGGGGATACTCCATAAAGAAAAATAATAATATTTATCTGGTTTAGATAATTAATATTGCTGAAGCTGCAATAATAAAAAATGTGCATTGTACTAGACTGTAAAAATTTTAATTAGGCTTACAATGAATTCTTGGGTCTACATATAGAGTGCACCCCTTTTTACCAGTAGACATTTTGACAAGGATATTATCACTGAGTGCTCCGTTGCTGGCAGTGCTCAAGGCCAGGTTGGATGAAGCCTTGGGTGGCACAGTTTAGTGTGAGGTGTCCCTGCTTATGGCAGGGGGGTTGGAACCTGATGATCTTAAGGTCCTTTCCAACCCTAACTATTCTATGATTCTATGATCTTTCCTACTTAACTTTTTCATTTGTTTCAGAGTAGTTGATTTTGCAAGAGGATTACTAGACTTTGATTCAAACTTTACTGTGTGCATGAGTTCTTTCCATATATAAATTCAACCTGAACTTTGACTTGTCTAGGTACTAAAACTATGATAGAAAGAAACTTAATGAAATCAAAGGCAAAAATATCCTCTATTATTATAGTTCTAAGCTATGAATAACGCTTTTTGCTGTCATGTTTTAAGTGGGTTTTTTTCTCAGTCCTTTGTCTGATGGTTGCTACAAAGAACAAACCAAACCAAAAAACAAAACCAAAAAAACCCCAAACTAAACAAAGAAACAAACAAGAAAAATCCCTTTACTAGCTTCCTGTTGTTATAACCTATGGCTTCTGTAGGTCTTGCCTGCTTTCTGAAACTTGAGCTTGAGACTTACCCCTGCAGTAACTGGAAAGCCAATAAGACTTGAACAGTTACAAAATCTTCTTGAGACTATTGTTCAGCAAAGAGAATTTGAGATATTATGATTCCTCTACTGTGTGAAAATAGAAGTTGACACTATAGATGTGATTTTTAATTCTCAAGTTCTACATTTTAGGAGAGAAAACAAGGTACAGTAAACGTTTCTTCTAATAGGACACATGATTTTTTTTTTTCTTTACCTGATGTCAAAAAATAGATGATCAGTATACCAACATAAATGTGCTGAATATGTACCTACTGCATATATGACAGTATTATAAATACAATTTCAGCCATCAAACATCAAGAAGACTGTAATCTTTCATTTGGAGTCTCTGAAGAGGAAAAGCATATTGCATAGTTATAAGACTACTAACCCAGTTAGTTGGGGAGTACACCATTTCTAATGTGACACCAGACTGAAGTTGAATACAAGTAGTCAGTGATTCCACAAAGTACTCCAAGGTTTAAAGCCCATTCTATGTTATTTGAAAACACAGTGTGTTTACTATGTTGTATTCAAGATTACATAGCTAGTTTTTAAATTTTCCTTTTCGTTAATATGATTCATCAAGATAGTATTATTCTTTATTTTGCTGAGGTTATTCTGATAGTTCACGGAGTCTGCTTTTAATAATTCCATAATATCTACTCTGTAGTGCTTCTAAGTCAAATCCACTGCTCCTGTGCCATCCTGAAAGTTTCTATATGGTTATCACAAGATGTGTTTTTCAGAAAAAGTCAACTTCATCTAAAAATGACTATTTCATTTATATGCATAAAGATCTATCCAGATCAGATAACTTCTAATGAAAAATTCAGAATTTAATGAGTAACAAATTTTCCTGTTGAACATATTGCAGAAAATAAATATTTTCTATTATTTGTTTTTAGTTTTTGAATGATCGAGTTCATGCTTTTCTTTGCATTCTTCAGTAAGTATAATAGAGTAAGTCAAGAAAAAAACCCCAATATATGGCAATTTTCCTAACAGCATCTTTCTAATGAATTCTTTATATATGACCCACTCACCTATGCTGGGGAAGTTTCAATGGGCTGTTTAAAATGCATAATTAAACACCTGTTGTTGTTGCAGGAGAAGTGCCAAATGTTGCAACAGGAATGTTCCTACTGTACTGCTTATCAAATGAGACAGGAAATCAAAAAGGTTATACATATTTCCAAAATAACGAAGAGAATCTCCTACTCATATAAATTGAATTTAATTTTATCATGCAAAAAGAGAATAATCTTGCCTTCGTAAGAGGTAAAGTACTTTGAAAACTGATTTCAAGAAGACCCATAATATTTTTAGCATGCTGAAAATAATACTTAACTGGTTATTCTGCCTGCAGAAATCAAATGTGCATTGACAAGAGGATTTGATTTTAAGAATTCATTTTTTTAACAGATCATATAGAAGTCTTGAATTAAAAGCCTTTTAATTTTAAATCATAGGAATATTTCTTAAAAATAATTGTGGGTAGACCATATTTTTCAACAAATTAAATTAGTCAAAGAAACTGCAAAATTATTTATAGCAGTCAATGGAATGCAATTATCCAGAGAATTTTTATAAGATTTTAGTGCACACTCAAGCACTAAAATAAATTATAATGAAATAATATAAAAAATATTGCTATATATTAACACTGTCAATGTTTTATATTTGAATAGATTGCATTCTAAACTACAGTAAGTGTACAGAATTCTAATATTAAACCAACTGATTTTCTTTTTACTTTTTAAAGTAGAGAGAGATTTTAGTTGTCTGTGTTTCTTTTTAACTAGGATGATATAACTAAAAAATAATTTTCACTGCTTTATTGGCCCATACTAAGTTTTCTTATTCTATATGAATTAGATTCTAACATGTCTCAAGGAAAGTTTAAATAGTCCTTAACCACACATACAGGCTTTAGTAATACATTCTGAATGTAAACAACATCATTGGATATCTCCCCCACAGCTAAATTTGGGCTGGCGTACACCAATGTCCTGGAATATTTCCCTTGTAAAATAAAGATAAACTTTTGACCATCAACCATAAGTTTGTAAGGTTGTATTTAGAACAAAGCAATGAAGAAATATAACACTCAAAAGGTTTTTCTTTTGCCTCAAAATACCTAAGATGGCTGGTTAGATTCCCTATAAAGTCAATTAAAAGATGATGGCACCTAGAGTACTTTCAGTGTGTAACACAGAATCCGTGTTTTGACAGTGTCTCTCCTTTAAGTGCAGGGGAATGTTAGTAACCCTGAAAAGTAGTTTCATAAGGCACAGGTCAAGAAAATGTCTGAACACATACCTGAATCCAGTCACATCTCTGTCTATGTGATCCCTTGTTGGGTGGGCAGCCACGAGGAACAAAGAAATTTCAGTGGGCACAGCACAGAGCTGGAGTACCATCTCCTGTCAGGAGTCAGTATTTTAGGTCACCCTCGGGTTCTAGCAAGTCTGAGTCCTCATATGTCTCAAAAAGAAAACAAATCCTAAACTGATTATATAGTGAGTGCTGCCTTTTGCACACCTCCTGTTGTTTCTAGAGTGTTGCACAGAAGTGGGGACTGAAAGGAATTCAAAAGTACAAATCAGGTACTTACTATTTTTACCAAAACCTCCTGATCCCTGGGCATCAAAGAATGTTTCCTTAGGGGAAAAAAAAAAAAAAAAAAAAAAAACAAAAAAAAACCCAAAAAAAAAAAAAAAAAAAAAAAAACAAAAAAAAACCCAAAAAAAAAAAAAAAAAAAAAAAAACAAAACGAAACAAAACCCAAAAAACAAAACAACAACAACAAAAAAACCAAACCACAAAAGCAAAAACAAAACCCGAAACCAACAAATATATGTTCTCATACAAAAGAGAATTATTTTACTTTCTGCAGGAGAATTATTTTACTTTCTGCTTCTGGGGACTTCAGTTCTTGTACTTCAGTCAATGCTATCCCACTCAATTACCAAAACTCCATTTAGGACATTTTTTTAGATATTAAAGTTCTGAACAATTAACTATTTAATTGATTTTAAACATGATTATTTGGTCTGAAACTGGTTAAATAAGTCTACTTTTACAATATTATTAATTCTATATAAATTATTATATAAAATTATAAATACACATATTTAATTATACATTAATTACAATTTATATTTATAGCCCTAAATTCTGAGATATGAATGAAAGGCCACATATTCATACTTTACCCTTTATCTTTTTAAACTTAATTTTTACTTAGAGTGCATGTTTCATTCAGCAATATTTGGGGAAACAGCTGTACAGAAACCAAGATGAATCAATAATTATAGAAAGTAGCTCACCTTTACACATGCTGTTTATTACCAATAATGCTGAAATATATAAAAAATCCAGAGCTGGATAGTCAAGAAACAATCTAAATGCTAAGAAAAAAGCAGCCAAGAAAATAATTATTTTTTTACAAAAGAAATCCCTGGAATTTCCATGGATCTAACTGGTTAGGAAGGATATAAATAAAGCAACAGGTAAACCAAGCATGAAGTCAATTATGGAAGAATTAAAAGAAAAACAAATGGAAATAAATCAAGCATGTTACTTGAAGAAAAAACAACAGATGGCAGGAAAATTCAAGATAGGTAGAAGATACATACCAGCAAATTGAAAGTTCAGCAACAGTGACCTGCATATCCACTAGGAAAGAAAGAAGACAGCTAGCATTAACAGGAACTGTAGATGCAGCACATCGTTTGGGGGGGATAATCATGGATACCCATAAGATAATTTCTAATCAAAAGCACAGAGCTTCTGATATTGATTCTGGTGTTAGCAACACATTGGCACATTCTGTTAATCTTATGAATCTGGAAAACATTCAAAATATATATCAAAAACTAAAGACTGGCGATAAATGGCAGGTTAACCCTGGCTTGATGCCAGGTGCCCACTAAAGTCACTCTATCTACTAACAAAGTGTAGAGGATATTCAGCGCTATTAAGGGTAAAAAGACGATTGGCATCCATCAGTTTGGATTTATAAACATCGGATGGGCCTCTACGATAAGAGGACTGGCTGCATGAATAAGGTGTTGGGGACACTGCTCACCTTGTTAATCTTTCTCCACATCATCCTCCTTAATTCGCTATTAAACATTAGAATCTCCAAAAGATAAATTTATAATTATAATGAGATGAGGAGCAACACAAATACCCAGACCCCTACTTAATTCGACTTCAGCAGTGCTTTCTGGACTCATTTATCTGGCAGCATCTTGGCTAAACGGTATACAGTGTATATAGAGACTGTGGAGTGCTGAAGAGTATAAAGCGTAATTTCTTTTTTTGCTGATGTTGGAAACGGGCTTCTACTGGCACCAGTAGCAAAATAGAGTCAGGAACAGCTTCTGTTTGTGATCCCTTATCTTATTTTTCTCAAACAAGTGGTAAATGCTCCATTTGCAGCAGTGTTCAAGGCCAGGTTGGACAGAGCCTTGGGTGACATGGTCTAGTTTGAGGCATCCCTGCCCATGGCTGGAGGTTGGAACTAAATGATCTTAAGGTCCTTTCCAACACAAACTATTCTATGATTCTATGATGCTATCTGAACTTAAAGATAGGGTAATGTCAGTAAGAGAGTCAGGGCTTTTGAAGTTGCCTATGGGAATGGAGGTCTGCAGAAGTTCACCTGGAAGGAATCTGAAAGTGATATGGTTTTTTCTTACTTTTGAGGTTTTGAAACTATGTTTTTTAAATATTAAAAATTTACTTACATTAATTTTATTTACACCCCAAGTAGATTGAAACCTGAAAGCACCTTAGTGTCATTTAGATAATTTAACTAATTTTATTATAAATCAGTTTCCCTGGTGAAACTGGGTAATTTAGAGAGAAATAGGATACATTAAGAGGAACCAAGGTTTTTATTTTAACAAGTTCATATTGACTATATCTATTGTGAACCCCAATCTCCAGGAAATTACAGACGTTTATTTTTTACATTACTGTTAAGAATTTTAAATTTTGAAAGGGACATTTTTCTTAATGGAAAATGAGAGATTGTTCTCTTAATCTCTTAGTTTAATAGATTGGGCTGGGAAACACACATGCACACACTCTTTGATTTCTATTAAGTGGGTCTTTGTGTTTATTCATGCATAAAGTCTCAGTAAAGTTGTGATTGACTGCTTAGTATGAATTTAAAGAAAACACATTGTGATGGAGACTAGCAGGTCAGTAAATTGAAATACCATATCAGTATAACTTTTTCATCTTGCAATAATATAAAAACAAAAAATTAAATACATTAATAGCTACAAAAAAGAATTTTTACAAAAAGAACTTGGCTTATTCTATATGCCATAAATCCTTCTAAGCAATGATGACTGGTGATGCTTTGTTATTGTTTGAGCCATGTGGTGCAGTGGTAATTCAATGTGCAGATCTTGTCAGCAGTAATTCATTCTTGACAAGACATTTATAACTTCAGAAAACATAAACAAAAAAAAAAAGAGAAAATAACTGTACTTAGATACTTTCTATTGTTACTGTGACTAATCATTCATAGTAGATGTAAAAGAGATTTTTCAACACTGAGAGATTTAAAGAGTACTTAGTCCTTAATCGAAAATATTACACCAAAACATCCATAGAATGACAAATGTTTTACCCTAGAGAATTTATGATTTTCTCTGAGATATATTTACAGCTCTGAAACAAACATTTTGTCATGTTGCATTCTGTGGGTTTCAGGAAGAAGTTGAAGACTGTAGTGCTGTATTAGCAATATCTATCTCAGTAGCAGGTATTTTTTCTAATAAGAAGCACATATTTTTATTGTGATGTCACAGTACTTTTTTGTTGGTCAAGGAAGAAATATTTACCTGTTAATTTTTTGTTTGTTTATTTATTTTTCATAAAAGCAAACTGCATTAGCGATTATGAAAGCCACACATACACATGTAGACAGTAATGTACAGGATAGCATGCATGTTCACAAAAGCATAAACTTATTAAGTACAGGCCTATAGCTTTAATTAATTTCAAAATACATGCGAATATATGAACTCAAATTATGTACTTTATATGTGATCTTAGAGCAGAGACACAAAAAACCAAATTTTTAGGTTTTAGTTTCTCCTACAAAAGTATAATTCTGTGAGGAACTGACTGCAATGTCACATCACTATCCCCTTCCTTTTGGCTCCAGACAGACTGGTGTTTACAACCAGTGTGATACAATTACTCATGTGTGCATTCCAGATTGAACACTAGGAAGAAGCAAAAAAAAACCCTAAAAAGCAGAACTGTGAAAGTTGTGTTTTAACATCCAGGATTCCCTCGGTATGAAAAGTTTTATTTATAAGGGTAAAATTCAGATGCTGTCACAAGCAGTAGAGGGCCTGTCAGCTGCATCATTTGTGATATCTAGTAATAACTAAGAAAGGATGAGATACCCAGCTGTGTTTAACTGGCTTACATCAGGGCATTTTGAATAGCACTGAGTGATTATCTTCAGGCAATCAATGGATACCCAGCTGTTCACATGAGTTCCCATAAGGGTTAGCAGAAATCTTGTCAACACCATTGGAGGGTCTTTATTCAGCTTAAACTTGGGTATCTAGGGCTATTTGAAATTTTGAGTAGACTTGGAGTTAACTATAATGACACAAAACCCACCAGAGACCTCTGCTGTTCAGAAACCCTCTCATGTTTTTAAAATGAAAATAGATGATGGCATGAACTGATATAAGTTATAATGTATCAAATCTCCAATCCTTGATTCATCAAAAAGGGGTTCAAAGTACAACAATACTGTAGCTTAAAAGCCATGATCTCTTTATTCAGGCTCTATGTGAAATGAGCAAATTTTGGCTTCTGCGTGCTCTCTGCAGGCAAACATCCTACCCATGATAAAAATGTAACCCTTACAGAGGCTGGGAAGAAATTATATTTCTGCATTTTAGAAAAAGAACATCTTGATATCCTTGGTTGCTGCATACAGTTGTCTTTAGGGAGTATTTTTGTTTTATGAGAGTCTAATAAATGTGAAAACAGTGGAACTGAGGAATTTTACTTCTAATCTAAACTACATGCTAATACAGACTCATACTGCTCTCTTTAAGATAAGACTTCATAAAGTCTTATTTTGAGGAAACATTATTTTTAGTGTGAGGTGTCCCTGCCTATGGCAGGGGGGTTGGAACTAAATGATCTTAAGGTCCATTCCAATCCTAATTTATAATTCTATGATTATTTCCTACAGATTAAGTGAATGAAACTACAGAAGAATCAGCTACTCACCATTTATTTCACACAGCAAGGAAAAGACAGTGAATAGTTACCTAGAGAAGGACAAAGGAGACAATACTCTCACATGGTCTGAAACTACAACACCTTTCTCCTGCTGTTTTCGTCTTTCTGTGCCACAATCCAAGAATAACCAGTAATTACAATAATTGTGCTGATCATGTGTGTATGAAACTATTAAGTAAGTAGGTAAATAAAGCAGCAGTTGCTATGTTCATTATGTGCATATATGCATGACGTTATTACTGATGGATGCTAGCATTGATTCAGGACACTATGCAACACAGAGCAGCTAGTCGAAATTGTCAGATGAAGCTTAACAGAATATGAACATACTGGTTAGTGCAAGAAGTGAAGCATATAAGGTGACTAAAGAGAACTGGCAATCAGCTATATATAGCAACAATTGCAGGATAAAAATCTCTGCTGGAAGACAGAGGGAGAGCAAGAGAAAGGGAGAAACAGAGAGAATGGACCACCATGGTACTCTTCAGCCATTGAAGACAGAACCTTGCCTGTAGTACTGTGCTTTGACTAAGTTGATTTCACTTTTGCCTTTGTATACCACCAAGGTAATGTGAGACACTGTTTAAAGCTCACTAAATTTGTTGTATATGTGCAGCATGTGTCTATTTAAAGTGCTGCAGTATTTCCCTCTCTGTCCCTTGCAGTTGTATTCTGGACTTGTTACATGACTTCTGTACTTGCTACTATTTGTCTTCTTAATGACTGAATTGTGAAGCATTAAGTAAATAGAAGAAAGAGCAAGTACCTGTCCTATTTGTATTTGCTCTTTTTTATTTTGTTCATTTTAAAGAAAATTGGTTTTTGAACAATTTTTAAAATCTCTGGAATGTTCAGATTTTATCCATTATTTATAAATATTATTATAATTATATGCAATGCACAGATAATTCTTATTTATAAATATTATATTTTATCCCTTAATAATAACAATAATAGTTATTATTATTATTACTATTAGTATCATGATTGTTACTAGCATTATTATAAAAGAATATCCACTGGAATTACTAAAATAATATTTTAATTCCTGCTTAGGCTAATATGAAATTTTTTTTTTTCTGAACTGCTTTAAACAGGTTTTGTTCAGTTCAGTACTGACTGCATTTGTCTGCAGTCTATGTTACTTCACCAGAATTACAGTTCTGAATGCATTGTACCATTTATTCTATGTTTTACATAAGAATTCTTTGATTCTTTACTTTGAGGGTGGTGAAGCACTGGAACAGGTTGCCTATGAACATTATGGCTGCCTAATCCCTGGCAGTGTTCAAGGCCAGGTTGGATGGGGCTTTGAGCAACCTGGTCGAGTGGAAGGTAGCCTTGCCCATGGCACAGGAGGTGGACTATATGATCTGATTTAAAGTCCCTTCAACCCAAACCATTCTATGATTCAATGAATTCCAAGTTAACTGATTTTCTGATGAAGTGTTACTGTGCTTCCACTGCTGCACAAAATATTATTATGTATCTCTGAAGTCATATAAGAGTAGAAACTGTGGAAATGTAGAAGGATTATTTTCAAAAGCCAAAAGAGAATATCCAATATTTCCAGGGACAATTCAACAGCAAAAGAAAAAAAAAATATCTTTTCCAGCATTTTACTTCTAATTGCACAAATCAGCTTTTGATGACTTTCTACTTCTGTATTTTCCATTCTAATAAGATCTAACTAAAGCCAGAAAAGAAATATGTTTTCAAAGCAAAGATAGAAATAAAGTTACACTTTAAAAGTTGGTTTACTTTGCTTTTTTCTTTTTCCTAATACCAAAGTTCAGATATTACCTAATGCAAATATTTTTCAGCATTAAAATACTATGAATAAGGGGCTTTTTCTGTACAGATAAGTTGCACCACTGTCATGATTTCATTACACTTGCAGAAGTGTATAAATTTAAAGGAAGGCAATATACCCTATTGCCAGATAGATGAAAAAATATATTAGGACATCATTATAAGGCAATTTTACCTTCTAACACAGTTATTATTCTAATGCCATTATTTGCATTAAAAGTATCTTAAAAGAAAACAAACAAACAAACAAAAAACACAAACAAAAAAAAAAACCAAACACCAGAATTAATTAAAAAAAAGCCAAAGCAACAAAAACCAAAAATAACAAACCAACAAAAAATACAGAAAGGCATAAACATTAACTCTAGATCAGGCTCAAAGTAAGCAATATTTACATACTGATCAAGGGTATACTCAAAATAATTAGTTATTTTAGGCATTAGAAAGGTGACAATTATCTTCCTAACACAAAGGAAAAAAAAAAGTATTGTTAGACTTAAGGAATGAGAATAGATACTCTTTGATTGAAGGTCAGTGTGATAGAGCAAAGGGGACTAGAATTCTACAAAGACAATCCTTTCTCAGCAGATAGTAATTACACATTTAACAATAGGATGATTAGAGAAGTTTTACTTCTGAACTATAATATAGATACCTGATTTCTGTTCGTAACACAACACTGAATCTAACTGACATCAAGTAGGACAAAAACAAGGCACCTGTACAGGATCACTGCATCCCAGTCAGACATTCCGACACATTTTAGTCAATTTTTTGCTCGCTTTTAAGAAAGATTAAAAGCAAACAATAATCATGGCCTTCTTAGAATATTTTTTTTTAATCAAACCAAACAAAATAAGTTTTGCCTTTTTCTAATCTTTTTGATTGCTGTTATCACAGATAACACTATTGCTCATTTTCATTGTTATTGGCAATCTTCTGTGAAACAGATTCAAGCCTTTTCTAATTCATTTATTTTAGAAGGTGCCTTGATAGCACTATCACCTCTAAAGAAGAGCATTGTTAATTTATCATGGGGCTTTTCCAATCATAGCTGTTGTCAATAGCATTTTGGTTCTTATTTGTCATCTAGTTGAGGAAAATTCTTTCTCTTTGGATAGTCATTTTCCTTCAGTGTTTTTAGTGTTTCATCAGGGATTTAACTGAATGTCAATATAGAAAAGAAAAGGAAACCAATGGCATATGGTCTGTATCTTTACAGATTAGATATGAAAGAGAAAATGCTTACAAAAACCTGTGTAACAGACAGGCTACCAAAGGTAAATATTTAATAAGGTCTTCTGTCCTTCCTCTTTGTTTTTCATCTATTTACATTAAAAAAAAGTTTAGCATAACAGCAAAATTGTCTAATCTGTAGTTTCCTAGGCCCTCTAGTTATTTCTTTTTGTAAAATAATTTCTATATTCCTTTGAAATGTGACCAAACAAGACACCTCTTTATTTATTTGTAACTAAATGTGCTTGATTTTGAATTTGTATTTGGGTTTCAATCCTGAATTTTTTTAATGGATATTTTCAGTATTTTTGTAGTGGGAATCCACTGCCTTTACATCTGGCTGTAATTCTTTGGTGTTTATTTCAGAATACATTTTTATTCCATTCTTTTTCTCATGTTAGGTAAATTTTTAAAAAGTATTTTCATTTAGTATCATTTTTCTGTTCTGAAAACTCAGCTCTGACACCTGAATTCTTACTTATTGTCTGATCATTGCGGTAGTTTTTATTTCTTTTCCTCACCAATCAACCAATGTATTATTTGAATGCTTTCTGCCAAAACTCTATTTCTGTTAGTTGCAAAAAGGTTTTCTTATACTGAAAATCATTCTCAAGGGCAAAAGTCTGACTCTTTTGCCTTGAGAAGGTCAAACCTAGATATAGCTTCTGTTGGACAAACCCAATCCATCAAGCATGAAAACTGAACCCAACATAGCAAAAGTAATTTTTCACCTTGTCACAGTAGAAAAGTAGCACAAGATAAGTCAGATATTTACATAAATCTTCACACATTGCGCATGAGGAATAAAAGAAGACTAAAACCACCAAGTAATTGACTAATACTGGAGGATGTATCCAATTCCATATCAATAAGCTATGATGCCTTTTAATTAGATAAAGACATACACAAAATCTTGATGTTTCCTGCAAGCAGCTTTCTAGAAACAACCAAAGATATTGATTAACTGTGTTAAGATGTGATACTCAATGCTTTTAAAAATAAATTTTTAACCATTGACCTATTTCACTATGAGCATAATTAAAAATAGCACCATTTTCTCTTCAGAATATAGGAATACCTGATACCCTTCTTTCTCCCCTGAAGGTGGAAAGAAACACTGTAGAGGTCATCAAGAACAATGTAAGTAGGACAGTGCAGGAAAAGCATAAGGGGGCAAAAATGTACATATCTTTTTATTTAGATTGATGGGGATCTGTAGAGTTCCTAAATCCATTAGTTAGGAGCAAGGGCTACTTACAGAAATGTAGTTTGACTTGTCACAGCTCCTGGCAGATGTTGCTGTTCCTATTAGATAGCATTCATAAAGCTGCTGGAGTGCTGGCACAGACCTACTAGGAATGAGGCTTAGTTCAATGTGAAGTCCCTAAAGCATCAAACTATTAACTTCAAGTTTCAGAATAGTCATTGAAATGTTTTGTCTTGCTCATGGTAAGCCTCACTCAGTATCTGCTGCTACCCAGAAAAGATGGACAAAATGGAAATATTGTTCAATGATATAAAATGTTTTCATGTACACAGAAATCACCAAAGCTATCTTGTGGGTTGTAATTGCATTTGTAGCACTCTTACAAAATACAGGAAATCAGCCTCAGGTTCTTATCCTTAATTTGAAGCCCACACCTCAGCGTAGTGCTTTACTCATCATAAACATCCTTATTTTCATGAGGAAATATGTGCTATCAGATTTTGTTGCATAATTCAAGGGTAATGTTTGTATTTAGCAGTGTCTAGAATAAAAAGACACTGAAGGTCTTTGAAGAAATATGATAGTGTAATCTGAATGTCATATTGGAAGTTTCAGCCTAATATCTTCTAAAAATATGATTTTTGGAATATAATTCATCCTTGGCTGTTTGGAGAACCTGATGGCAAAATATAAGACATAAGGGTTTAGGTACCAAATTTACATTAGATTATGCTTTTAAATGAAATAAATTCTAAGAATTTTTAGACCTGTCTTGCCTCATATCACTCTCTTGGGAGTATTGTCTGTACTACTGCCCTAGGAAATTGTCAAAGTGCAAGTCTGCAACAGGATCTTCTATTTTATCCCAGCATAAGGAGAACGATATGGAGAAACATAACTGCCCTCATCTGCATGTTTACTTCTTTGTTTGGTTTTGTTTTGTTTTGTTTTTTTGTGTAAATTTAACATCAACTTAATCAGCAGAAACATTATTTATCTTTATTATCACTGTGATAATGGCACATTTATCATTAATATAAATATTACTGCTTCAAATGTTGTTATTTCTTCTTTTCAGCCTTTAGAAGACAGTGTAATTAACAAATAAGAAGGCAGATACTACCAACTAGCAAAGACAAAACTCTATCCTCAGTTCTAGAAAGACAGAGGTAGAAATCAGATGACAATACATATGGCCATGTATTACAGAAAACAAAGAAGCACTGGTTTCCCTGAAACACAAAGTGACCCTTCAAAATCTTAATTGCTTGTACTGATGTATTTGGCTGAAAGAACAGAGTTTGATTTTCAGTCTCAAATTATGTTCACAAAGCTTTCCAGTTGAAAGAAACTTCCCTGCTCTGCCAATATTCTGATTCTTTTGTGAGGAATTTTAATCTGAAAACAATGAAAGTAAAACCTCAAAACCATAGAGCTTTCCAGGAAAAAAAAAAAATTGTTGGAGTTTTTTTTTTTTC
>NDXB01015274.1:0-21027 GCA_002631895.1 Agapornis roseicollis | reverse complement strand
TTGGGTTGTTTTTTTTTTTTTTTTTTTTTTTTTTTTTTTTTGGTCTGTGGTTTGTTTTGAGTTTTTTTTATGCTCAATCTTTAGAAGTTCTTTACTTTTTGAATTAAGTAGTCCTTACTGAGAATATAAATTTAAATATGTTATTTTTTTCTTAATGAAATTTATGTGAATGACTAGGCAGATATATTTCAGTACTTTACTCAAAAAAATATAATCACAACAGCTAGTCAGCAGACTAAATGATTAATGAATATTAAGAAAAACCCCAGACAATCAAAATCATGAAGTTCAACAAGACCAAGTGCAACACCCTGCACCTGAGTCTGAGCAATCTCCAACTGTGATTCTCCCCTTCTGCTTCACTCTTGTGAGACCATGTCTAGAGTATTTCATCCAGTTCCTGAACCTCCAGGGCAAGAAAGACATGGATCTTCCAGAGTGGGTTCAAAGGACCACAAAAAAGGGCCATGAAAATCATAGAAGCATAGAATGGTTTGGGCTGGAAAGGACCATAATAATCATCTAGCTCCAAGCCCCTGTCATAAGAAAGGACACCTTCCACTAGACCAGTTTTCTCAAAGCCCAGTCCAATCTGACCTTGAACACTTCCAGGGATGAGGCAGCCACAACTTCTCTGAATAGCCTCTGCCAGTGTCTCACCACCCTCATAGTAAAGAATTTCTCCCTAATATCTAATCTAAATCTACATTTTTCTAATTCAAAGTCATTCCCTCTTGTCCTGTCACAACATGGCCTTGAAAAAATGATCAGAGGGCTAGAACAGCTCTTCGATGAATGAAGGCTGAGAGAGTTGCCGTTGCTCAGCCTGGAGCAGAGAAGTCTCTGGGAAGACCTTATTGTGGCCTTTGAATATAGAGAGCGAACTTAAAAGAAAGATGGAGAGAGGCTTTTCAAAAAGACCTGTAGTAATATGACAAGGGGCAATTGTTCTAAACTGAAAGAAGATAGGTTTAGATTGGACAAAAGGAATAAATTTCTTATGATGAGTCTGGTGAAACACTGGAACAGGTTGCCAAGTTGTGGATGCCTTATCATTGGAAGAGTTCAAGGTCAGGCTGGATGGGGTTTTGAGCATCCTGATCTACTGAAAGATGTCCCTGGCCACAGCAGCAGGGTTGGACCAGATGATCTTTGGAGGTTTCTTCCAACCTGAACCATTCTATGACTCTGTGATACTATGACTTATCTGATAAAGTTCACACTAAAAAGGACATAGGACAACTATGAGTATACAGAACCCTAACCTGTAAAGTCTGCAATGTGTGTCACATTTTGAAGTCTCATGTTACCTTGGTCATGTGAAATGGCACCAGACATCTGTGACTACACAACTGATTGCACCACAATGTTCAGGCACCTGTTTTGTGAACCCAAAAATATGCATCTCAGCCTGCAGATAAACACCAAATAAAACTTAGCAGTGTTAGCACTGAATACAAGCCATAATTTCAACAGAGTAAGTTTCCTTTTGAAAAGCCATTCCTAACAATACAGAATAGTAGTCTTTATTTCTATGTACAACAGACACTATACAAATTGTTTAAACATTCTAAGTCAATCTATATTTCTATCATTCTTCAATAGTCTACATATAGAATACTACTCAGTAAAGAAGAAAAAGTAGTTTCAGCTTAAAAATGTGCAATTTTTTTTTCCTGTTATTTAGTTCCTTTCCTCTTAATTAAGCTTAGAAGACAGAAGACTCAGAAAAATAATATATTATTGCCTGTCATCCCTTTGTGTCTGGTTGTCTTTTTTCTTTTGCCTCTCCTATTTGGTTTATAAGTTTTTCACAGCAGTAACAAAATCTTATTCTACCTATACAGTGAGCAACAATTTTTCTTTATTCTTAGTCACTCTATTATTTAGTTATTATTAGTATAAATATCATATAATAGTACTTGGAATTATTTACTGTACTATATAATGTTAACAGACTTTTCAGGTAATATTTTTTAAAGACAAAATATATTTCAGTTGCTATTTTATTCAATGCATTTTATGGGTGCTCATTTTGTCTTAAGTATGTGATCATAACTGGATTCTGTATTTTGATGCTAAGCAATATGCAGAGAAACAAAGTAAAACATTATAAAACACATTAAACATTATAAAATGTATTGACCAAAATTGCAATTACAGTTGGTTTAGGGTTTTTTATTTAGATTGAATTCTAGTGCATTTACTCAAGCAAGTTCAGAGGTGGGCCACAAAGATATTCAGAAGAGTGCCACAAAGAGGGCTGAATCTACTCTCCTATGGAACCAGTCTGACATCTGAGCTTGTTTAGCCTGGAGAAGAGTCAGAGGAGACCTTAAAGCAGCCTTCCAGTACCTAAAGGGGGCCTACAGGAAAGGTGAAGAAGGTCTTTTTACAAGGCCTTGTAGGACAAGGGGGTATGGCTTTAAACTGAAAGAGGGGAGATTTAGATTATATATAAGAAAGACATTATTTACTGTGAGGGTGGTGAGGCACTGGCACAGGTGGCCCAGAGAAGCTGTGGCTGCCCCATCCCTGGAAGTGGTCAAGGACAGGTTGGATGAGGCTGCCCAGTGGCAGGGCTTTGGAACTAGTTCTTTAAGGTCCCTTGCAACCCAAACCATTCTATGATCCTATGAATATACATGTGGAAGAACAAGGCAAGGGGGAATGCACACAATTTTGATTCTAAAGGAAAATTAAGAGGAAAAACAAACAAACACCCTCACATCCAGAACAGAATTTGGTGAGTAGACCACTCCCTTACAACATGGAGCTGTGGGAGCAAATATTTTCCTGTTCTGTGTTTCTTTCAAGGGTAATCTATGATGAGAAACTCAACACAAACTTTATTGGTATTGCCCAAGGGACAAAATGTAATATTCTATGCTATAATGGAAACATAAAGTGTTTAAAGGATATAGGTATTGTCAAGGAGGATGATAATTTTATACACCACACAGGGGAAAGGAAAAGGGATAACAAAATGTAAAACAAAATGATACAAGAGCAGTTCAGGTTGAGTGCACACAGAGAACGGGAAGGTGCTCTCACAGAAAGAGTAATAGGCTTTCATAATGGTCCTGCTGGGCAAGAAGATGATTTAAAGATATTAAAGTTAGGATAGGAGAGACTACTTATCATGCAATTTGGCTTTTCAGAATATACCTAACTAAATCCTGAGTCCCATAGAGTGAACAATTTGGAAGTTATCAGAACTTTGGTGCTCCACAAATCTTTCAAGGGAATTCACATCAACCTCCAAGTACAACTGTCAGGTTTATGGAGTGGAGGGGAAGGAATAAGCAAACCTAAACCACAGTTATCAGTTCTAAGTTTAACCATAGGTCAACACACAAGTACTATCTCAGTACAGTAGTTTACAAAAGAGAATAGAATTTTCTTTAAGGATACTTTATATTATTGATGATCATTTCAGGAGAGCTAAACTGTAAAAAAATTCTAGCTGTAACAGTTGATGCATCAATAGAGAGAACAAAATCAATGTCAAAATTATTATATGAAAATAAATAATAAATAAATAAACTGAAAAACACAGTAACATCTAATTTTCTTATTTTAGGTATATGATGGGTACAAACACTTCCTATAATGTACATTCTGTGCAAATCCTTACATCTGTATTAAAAATATCAGCAACTTTAAGATGTATTTTGAGTTCTCTAATTTCAGCACAATGACATTCCCTCTGAAAGGCCATTCCTAACAATACTGCCTAGTAAATGCAAACAGTGAGATTAAGTGTCTTGAGACAGGCAGAGATCCAAATCAGGCAATTCTGTTCCTGTCAAATGACTCCTGTGGCATCCAGCTAGATTTTTGCTTGAAACAGATTGTTTTGGTCTGGGAGGTGGAATCAGAAAATGGTTTAGACATTTTCTTTTAGTGATAATGTTGCCAAGGAAAGAAAGTCAGTGAATGGCAGTAAGAATTATACATGGATTTGCACATAAGGTTTCTTATACTCTAACTTGAAACACCAAAGTGACTGCTGAGGTTTTGTATAAGCACCCTTATTGAGAAGTGATTTGAGGCTTAGACTAAATCCTAGAAGGTTATTAAAACAGAGATCAGCTGCTGCCTAGAATACAGAGTCCTGAAAAAACCCAGGGCATCTTCTTGATTTTGTAGCATCTGGCACTCATCAGGAATGCCTTGAGCACTGTTATTCTATGAACTGAATACTCTATGAAAGGAAAATAACCTTTAAGAAATAAGTATTCATCGTGTCACAATTATGAGGAATATGAAATAATTATAGGAAAATGTAAATACATAATATATTAATCCTTTAAAAGGTTGAAGCACTCATTCAAAGGTCAGTTTTAGGAATGAAAAAGAGAGGAGGGAAAGGTGAAATTAAAGCACAGGAGAAGAAAAAAACAAATATACTCTCTTCTGATGTTGTTACTTATTTTGGAAGAGATAATGGAGATGTGGGAGTAATAATGACTTTTGTCTCCACTTCTAGTAAATTCTCCATGCCTCTGCAGCTCTTGATGCTTCCTGATCAGGACCATGATATAAGGATGGGAGGAATAAAGTACATCTAACGGATATGCTAATAAAATTGGCAGTAGAATAAAGAGTAACTGCTGCTTGCTCCCCACTGCTTTCATTCCACTTTGTTCTTCAATATTAGAATCAAACTCAGGTCTATCAGAAGAAAAGTTGGAATAAAGGATTATGTATTAACTTCTAATTGTCATTGTTGGAGCTCCTAAGTGTCCAGGATTATAGTAGTATAATAAAAAATGGTTGTTGCCAGTTGAGACATTTATAGTCTCAAATGTAAGACACAATAGTCAGGGTAGGGGCAAAGGCATATGAACTCATTTGAAAATGATTTGTGCAGTGTCTGGCTGTAATGAACCATCAGCAGTGGTCATCGCATGCTGCACTTCCAACTCCAGGAGTTCAACATCATCACTAGCATGTCTATACTGCATTGCCTTTGGTAACTGATTGATGAGGGGCCTTGACATGCTTGTGAGATGGGCTGATGCCAACCTCATGAAGTTTAACCATGACAAATGCAAGGTCCTACACCTGGGTTGGAGCAATCCCAGGCACAGCCACAAGTTGGGCAGAGAAGAGATTCAGAGCAGCCCTGCGGAGAAGGACTTGGGGGTATTGGTCAATGAGAAAATGAACATGAGCCAGCTTCAGTGTGTGCTCACAGCCCAAAAAAGCCAACTGTATCCTGGGCTGCATCAAAAGGAGCATGACCAGCAGGTCGAGGGAGGTGATCCTGCCCCTCTGCTCTGCTCTTATGAGACTTCACTTGGAGTACTGGGTGCAGTTGTGGTGTCCTCAACATGAAAAGGACATGGAACTGTTGGAACAAGCCCAGAGGAGGGCCACGAGGATGATCAGAGGATTGGAGCACCTCCCATATGAAGACAGGCTGGGAAAGTTTGGGCTGTTCAGCCTGGGGAAGAGAAGGCTGTGTGGAGACCTCCTAGCAGCCTTCCACTATCTGAAGGGGGCCTATAGGAATGACGTAGGTGATTGCTATAAGGGACTGTAGTGAGAGGACAAGGCATAACAGGTTAAAACTTAAACAGGGGGAGTTCAGATTGGATATAAGGAAGAAGTTTTTTACTGAGAGGATGGTGAGGCATAGGAATTGGTTGCCCACAGGAGCTGTGAATGCTCTATCCCTGGCGGTGTTAATGTCCAAGTTGGACAGAGCCTTGGGTTACATGGTTTAGTGTGAAGTGTCCCTGCCCATGGCAGGGGTGTTGGAACTTGATGATCTTAAGGTTCTTTCCAGCCTTAACTATTCTATGATTCTATGGTGGTGAACTTGCTGTGGCAGCAGAGTTGCTTCCTGTGTTTTATCAGACTGATATCCCCAGCCCATCTTTGCACCCGACATCACCCTCATCGCCTGGGTAAATATGAATGATGCAATAATGTGTACCCCAGTAAAGTGTGGTATGTGGGAGCAGCAGTATCCATTCTTTGTGGAGTTAGGTATTATGATACTGCTGCCAGGCCCAGCTATGAGCTGTGGAGGTCTGAATATGAGGAAGGAACTGGATTTCCCATTGTTTGGCTTTAATTCTGCAAGTCACATGGTTTCTCAGCTAATTAGCCAGTTAATTAATCAGTGGTAATATTGCAGTGATTCGTAAGGGGGTTTCACCCAAACTTAGCTCATTCTCAGCAGGACACTTTTGGTATTTACCCCTACCTTTTTGACAGCTTAGCTGTCTTTGTAGCACACTTCATCACACAGGGTACACATATGCTCCAGTTCTGTCTTCCCATATGTGGAGTGAAATTTTGCCTGATTTTCTTTCACAAAAGTGTCACCTTTGCTGTTTTCAACCAAGTTTTTTCTCAAGAAGTTCAGATAATTTTGGATTGTTCCATACTGATGCAATTTTCTGGCAGTGACAAATTTTCTGTGACAACATGAGCTTTGTGTTCTGCATTTTTCAATAACCATTAAATGCTGACATTCACCCTGGATCATAGTATAAACTGAACAAAATGAAGATGTATCTAAATGATTGTTTTAATTGGAACTGTAGTTTGGTTTTGGCATAAATCCATCTGCGACTTTCACAGGCTCAATTTGCAGAGCAGTTTTGGTACAAGCTAAGTATATTAATTTTTAGAGGAAACTAAATATGTGATACTTTTCCAGCTGCATCCCAAAGGTGCTGAAACACTTTATAGGGATGTACATATTTTTATTTCCTCCTGTCAGGTATCTGTACATATTGATAAGATATCCCTGAGTCTTCTCCTGGCTGAACAGCCCCAACTCTCAGCCTTTTCTGCTATATTGTATGCTCCAGGCCTTTAATCAACCCCGTAATCCTTAGCTGGATTCCCTTCAGTTTGTCCATGTTCTTCTTGTACTGGAGAGCCCTTCACTAGACCCAGCAGCCCAGATGTGCCCCCCTGGGACTGAGCAGAGGGCAAGGATGACTTCCGTTGACCTGCTGAGAACACTTTGGCTACTGCAGCCCAGGAGGCTGTTGGCCACCTTTTCCAGGAAGGCACAGTGCTCCTTCATGTTCAATTTGTTGTCCACCAGGAACCCCCAGGTTCTTCTCTACAGAGCTCCTTTCTGTCCTGTTGAGCTTCTGGCCTGTTCTGGAGCAAGAGGCTATTCCTCCCCAGAGTCAGGACATGATACTTCCTTTCACAATCATTATTGTATCATTACTACTTTTTGTGTAAAATTTTGTGTAACTAGTGATGTTTTAGAATAATTTTTCTCCTTGTCATTCTTAAGTTTCTTTAGTTTGTTTTTATTTTTAATAAATTACAGGGATTTTATTCATTCATGATGTTGCAAGCAATAAAATTTACTACACTGATTATTCAATATATGTTTTCAGTTCAATGTTTCCTAACTAGAATATATCAATACCTATTGATTTAATTGTAAATTGTCTGTATGGCAATACCACAAAACTTTAGCATAATGTGGATAAATATATCCTTTATATACTAAAAAAGCTCATCCTTTTTTCTCTGTAGTACCTTTTATAGATTATACTTCGTGTTTTACACATGATGGAGTATATCTCCTAGGATTCTGGTTATCCCTGAAAATATATAATGTCTTCCTCATTCTAACCTTTCTTTTATGTTGTCTTAAAAATAGCATATATACACACCTAACAGTTTTATTTTGCAGTTTACAAGCCTGAAACCCTGAGACAGTAGATTATCATTTGGTTCAAACACATACTCAGCTTTTCCTAGTTCTTCCTAGTTCGACTCCAGATGTTCTACAGTCTTCATTTCCTGCAGTTTTTGTCATCCTTCCTGAAAGTTATCTCTGGCTGTTCTTTTATTCTTCAGGTGAAGGTGGAATTTCTGGAAACTGTTCTTTTTTTATCTTGACCTGGTGGCTGAGTGACTTCTGTGATGTTGCTTGGTGCCTTTCATCCCCACTCCTGCTGCGTGAGCAATGCTGAGCCTCAGCAGCAGCGTCTCTCCCCAGTCAGTTGGTTCTGTTCTTTCAGCAGAGTGAGAATAATTACTTCACTTGGGATACTGTCAGCTTCAAGTGAAGTCAAGATACCTAATAGAATCTCAAATAGCTAATAGAAGCACAGGTTTGTTTCATGTGGGGTTAAACAAGATGAAGTTGGTTCAGTGTGATATCCATTTCAAACCACACTATTATAACCAAATTCAGCTTCTGGGATTGAATTCTCATTTTATTTATTTGGACTGTGTGTTGCTAAGGATGCACTTGTCTGACATTACTACAGTTTGATATAAAATATTATTTAGTCACATGTTAATTCAAAATTTGTAAGTAAAAAAAACACTAGTGAAAAAAACCCTTGGTAATTTTTTTTTTTTTGCCTTTACTCATTTACAGTTGGGGTCATCACATCTGTTTGACTGATCATGAGCAAAATGTATATGCACGATCACATTTTTCTTCCCAAAATAAAATGAATATAAAAGCAAATAAACAATAATCTCCTCTTTCACAATAAAATAAAGTGAATTAAAAAATGATTAATTTTTCCTATATCCCATGATGTTATACTCAGACATAACAATTGTCAAAGGTAAAAAATTAAACAATGACACGAAGTACAAATGCAAGGTTCATTATTATGATTATTCCTATTTCAAAGATATATTCTATCCTACTTACAGGAAAATATGGTTTTGTATTGCATTTTCCCTTTTAATTGGAATAATGGTTGATATTAATAACTTTTTTATTCAGTTATTAAATTTATTAAAAGTTAAAAATATCTCTGTATGTACATAATCAGGTATAAATAATATATGTTCATTCAAAAGTATATATATAACATATACTCTATAAACTGACATGCACAGGAGTGTATGTATGTGTGTAAGTTTGTTTATATACATACATGCATAGATTAAAAAGGAAACTTTATAACTAAAATCCACAGAGTTAAAAGCTATCAATGAATGTAAAAATGGCTAAGGAATGGATTTGTGAGATCAGGTAAACACCATTTTCTTTTTTCACTATTCTATCTGTAACCAGATTTCAAGCTTTCTATGTTCAAACATGTAGAAGGAAAAAAAAACCAAACAAACCAAAAAACCAAACCAACAAAAAATCCAACCAAACAAAACCAAAACAAAATAAACAAAAAAACCCAAACAAACAAACAAAAAATTTTAAAAAAAACAAAGCCATGGGGAATTATTTACTAGCAGTAAGTATCTTGTGGGGATCAGAATCTAGAAACAAATACAGTCAGACCTCCTAATGCATCCTCTTCTGCATCAAGGTCTATAACTTCTATTTCTTCTTGGAAGCATTAATGTGTGATACTGCTTTGCTCCTGTCACCAAAAATGAATGCTGGCTCAGACTAATTTCACATGCAATTAGCAACTGCTTCAGCTTTTCTAATCAAAGTGGACTGAGGACAGAGAAACACACTGTTGGTAAAAGAGGTGCAACAGCACAAAAATATTCCTTTACTGTTAATATCTGATGCTTCATTATATTTTCTCAGTTCTTCCTACTCCATTTAAGTTATTAAAACCCATTTTTCTTTTGCTCTGCATAAGACTCGCTTAAGAAAAATTCATTAGCAAATTGTATACTAGATACCTATGGGAACCATCTATAACAGTTGATTTTATATCATTTACTTCTGTACGTGAAAAAAAACAATCTCCTTTCACATTTAATTCCACTTTTTCAAACTGCTAAGCTTCATTATGCTTTTATATGGCAAGGAATTTTTCCACAGTACATGTAACACTGATGGAATAATTGTTTAACATAGAGTAATGTAAATTATAGATTAATACTAATGCTCAGATGTTTGATAATGAACCAAATGCTTATGGTCATGATGTTGTAAAAGATGCCATAAGAACAGATGATTTTAAAGTGTTGTGGGTTTTTTTTTTAATTTGTTTCTTTTGGGGAGGGGGGTGTTGTTCTTCCTTTTTGCTTTGAAGCACCATATACACATACTGCATAGAAAAATATCCAGATAAAACTTCACAGGGAACTAGCAACTGGGGGAAAATATAGAAAGAAAAAGACTTCTTTATGAATAATGTGTATGATCACAATGAATTCAAGGAGATTTTATGAGATTTGTGTAAACAAACAGAATGGCAAACATATTTGAGGGGAAGATATGCTCACAGAAACACCATGGTTGAGGTTAAAGGACGATTCTGGAGCTCATCTAGTCCAACCTGCCTGCCCAGAGCAGGTTGTTAAGGAACCCTGTTAAAGCAGGTTTCCCAAGATCAATGTCCACCCAGATCTTGCATACTTCCTAGGATGCAGAGTCTAAAACCTCTCCAGATATCCCATTCCAGTGCTTGACCACCCTCACAGTAATAGAGCTTTTTCTCACAGAACTTCTTGTGTTTCAGTTTGTGCCCTCTTGTCCTGTCACTGGACCTCACTGAGAAGATTCTAACTCCATCTTCTTTACTTCTTTATGTTTATACACAAATATACTTGTTAAATTTCCCTTCTGAACATTTCCTTCTCCACCATGAACACCTCCACCCCTCTCACCCTCCCCTCCTCTGTCAGGTGCTCCAGTCCCTTCATTACCGTTGTTACTTTTTTCTGGGATCCAGTTTGTCCATGACTTCCAGCACCGGACCCAATGTTACAGATATTTGTCATCAAGGCTGAACAGAGGGGAAAGATCCTCTGCCTTGACCTGAGGGCAGTGCTTTACCTCCTGCAGCTCAGGAGCCATCTGCCATCTTTGTCATGAGGGCACATTGCTGGCTTATGGTCAGCATGTTATTCATCAGGACTCTCATGGACTTTCCAGCAGAGCTGTTTTCCATATGGTCATCCCCAAGCATGCATTGATGCTTTCCTTTGCTGAACTTCATGAGTTTCCTGTCAATCCATTTCTCCAGTCTATAGAGGTCCCTCTGGATGACAGCATGAATCAGTGGCCTATCAGCCACTCCTCTCAATTTTGTATCCTACAGAATTTTGATGAGGTTGCACTGTGTCTTATTGTCCAGGTCACTAAGGAAGGCTTTTATACTGCATTGGTCTCAGTACCAGTCCCTGCAGTACACTACTAATGACTGGCCTCCAGCTGGTCTTTGTGCCACTGATCTGGATTTTGTGTCATTTTTAGGCAGTTCAGAAAGTTGCCATTCCATCTCACTGTCCATTCATGAAGATCATATTTACTCATTTTGCCACTAAAAATATTTTAGGAGACTATTTTGAGAGTCTTGTCCAAGTCTTCTGCATAAACTGCATTCCAAAGTAAGGCTGGAGAACATCTATGATATAAAAGTTTTTTTGAATTATGAAAGTCAAAAAAAAAAAAGTTCCTGTTTCTGTGTTTCTGATAAGACATCTTTTTCCATTTAGCAATTATATAATAGACTAAAGAGACTGTAACTGGAGAATGACTAAGAGTCCATCAGTCTATATGTTTACATAGATTACCACTATAGGGATCTATTAATTTCTGAAATAATCCTCATGTGTAAGTCAGGCAGCCCTGTTACCCTTGTTTTATACCAGATGGACTCGGGACAGAAGAGACTTAGTACAGAGAATCAAAGCCAGGGACCCGGCTGCATGGATAAGCTCATAGTGGTGTATGTTCACTCATCATGTGCTCCGGGTCAACTAGAAATGATAAACTTAGTTCCATCTTGTTTTAGTGTACAATGAAACTGATGTACAGGCTGGAACAGTATTATGGCTGCTTATCTGAGAACAGAGAGAAAAAAACATTTTTATTCCTGTATTCATCATGTTCCTATATTCATCCATATATGCCTCCACTTTAGTTAACTCAAATATCAGGCAAAACCTAGAGCTAGCCAACAAGGGAACTTGACGTATGGAGATATATTTAAGCACCTAGTACTTTCTAGAGCTTATGGACTGAAGTAGTGTTGACATCTTTTTTTTTTTTTTATTTCATGACCATTATATATTTGCAAACATACCAAATATTAGTATATACCAAATTTCATATATAACAAATATAAAAAATAAAAAAAAATACCCAAATTACCTCAACCTCTGCTACTCTTGGAAGAAGATTAAACCACATTATCAGAAATAATTTAATGTGATTTCTCATTAAAATAGTGAATAATGGGAGTTCCTATAATTTTTAGATGGACTCATACCTACATGAAATGGAAATAAATATTAGAAACATGCCACTAGAAGATTATGAATATAAATAACTTTTTGAAAATGAAAAAAATTCATTAAATATGCTGAAAAAATCTTACTAAATTCCTGGTCAGTCAGATTGTGTTCATTATTATTTTTGTTCCCCAGGTCTTTCGGAGCAAATGCTAGTTGTAGATTGAGATGAAATTAATAATCTGAACAACATTAAAATTTAAACATAATGTAAGTAAAATACTTCTATGACTGCTGTCAAAATGATTTCCCCCTTTTTTTTTCTCCATGTGAAGACAAGAGCTTGTGTCTAAATAGGTTTAAGTTTACCCAAAACCTGATATTTACATTAAGATTTAATTACTGTGAATAAAAACAAGTTGAAAAGATAAAAGGATACAGAAGGAAGAAATTTTAGTCTCCATTAGGATAATATGTATAACCATACAAACATTACTTCGATGCTCAGGAAAATATGCTCCAGCATAGTGCCTTTCATATGCCGAGTGAAGACTGGAAACAAAATTTGTCCAATTAACATTGGGAATTTGGCTGTGAAACTCTGACGCATCTAGTAATACAGCATAAAATTGCTGTAATGTGTTTGTTGACTTTAATGTAATACGGTACTAAATGGGCAAAAAATTACCTCATTTAATAGGCAGCAGGTTTGATTTAATGTATGAGACAATGACAGAAAAGTAGATTCAAACATTAGAAATGTTCTTGTACATTTTAGTCCTTGTGAAAGCCGAATTTACAGTAGAATCAGAAAGTACATACTAAAACACCTCAAGGAATAGGGGCTGTCTCATCTGCTGGCTGTATTAAGACTTAGTGTCTGCTTTTCACCCACTTTGTATCAGCCTGAACAGTAATACTCAGACTTGTTGCCATGATCAACAACAGCAAGGAAAGTCAGTTTCTGTTAAATCTGCCTCACCATACTTAGGTTTCTTGTACCTGAAAACAGTTTACTTTCTAATGACAAACCAGTTTGGCATGAACAGTTCCAGGGAATCTCAGCTCATTTTCAAATGCCTTCCTTTTAACACTTTTTTTTCTTCTTCTTTCTTTTTTTTTTTTTTTTCTTTTTCTTTCAGTTTGGTCATTAACTGCCTTAACCTTTGTGTTTCTTCTAATTCCATTGGTACTTCTTTGCCTCTAAAGTATTTAGTTTTCTAAGTAAAAAAGGAGATGCTTTTTTCTGTCATACTAATACTATCTTAACACGTACTATGGCTGATGTGACAAAGCTGCTGTAATTCTAACTCATTATATATACTTAGAGTCAAATAAAAAGAACTAAATTTGTCACTGTGATGCCCCATATCACTTGACATAAATCAGATTATTTTTCTGGTCTGTAATACATAATGCTGAGCAGGATACTTATATTGTCTATAGTTAGTGGTAAAAAATTGGTTTTTGAAAACGGATTCACTGCAAAACCCAATGTGAAACAGAAATGCTGCAACTGTCAATAAAAAATGCTAAAATCATAAGTGGGGTTTTTCGGTTTGGGATTTTTTTTTTTGTTTACATTGTAAGTAATTCAGACTATTTAAAACAGCAGTACAATACAAAATGAAGAATTTTAAGCCAAGCCCAGTGCAAAGATTTTATTTAACAACCCTAATGTCTTTCATAAAAACTCAGTAAACATAATCACTGATTGTGATAAAACTGCATTCAACAGCAGAGCTGAACATAAAGGCTGCTTTTGACCTCTAACGGATCTAAATTCTCAAGGGCAAGTTGTGTCCCAGTGTGATTTCCATTTTTTTGTAATGGAACTTAATGTATAGTTCCTGACTCTCAAAATCTGTGACCTCTACAACAATGAGTAGTAAGCAAGTTGCGTCTGAAAGAGGAGTCAGGAAGGAAAGTCATGGTAGCTTTAGGTTGAATACGGTAATCTCTGGTAATTGTGCTAAGGATGTATCTCACATTCTGTGTATGCCACAAAAAGAGCTGGAATGCTGAATCAATTCTATACCACTGAAAAAACATTTAAAAAGTAGGATCAAATTAAATATGTATTTTAACAGGGACTTAGAGAAATAATAAAACATAAATCATAAATAAGTAGTAAATAGCACCTTCATAGTCTAAACTGAGAATATGTGTATTTTTAGGAACAAGATTTCCAACTGAACATGTCTATATGTGTCTATATACACATGCAAGAACATATGTGGTTTTGTATATGTACATATACCTATTTTTTAAAAAAATCCTGATTATCACAAAACTATCATACTGGATTTCTGAAATATCTGGTTAATTTATTGGCAAATCTGAAGAATACTTTCATGGTGGTTCTTTTTATTTTTGGTCCCATGTGCTGAGTACTCTGAGTAAGGTTGTACCTAAAAATGAACAGAAAACTTCATGCTTGATTTTCTGACACAATCATTTCACATTTCCCCTCATTTCAAGGACATGATATTGCAGTCACTGTTGCTTTGAGTTATTTGTCATGTATATATTTATATTCCAGAGGTGGTTTCCAAAATTTTTTTTCAAGCATCACTCTGTATTAGTCATCTATCTTATTAAAATGTAAGAGGTGTTATCACTTGTTACATTATCACTAATGTATCAAGTATGTGACTATGTCACACAGTTGTATAAGCGTTAGCAATAGTTTGCCAGTATGTTTAGTATCTGTGTCCCTCTAGAAAAGCATCTAATGGAACAAGTGTTCTTTTTCATGGAAACTAAGGCATCAGTAATACAAAAAAACCCTTCTATTTAATTTCTACTTAATACAAGACAAAAGTTCCAATTATTTATTTTTACTTATTTATATGAACGGCATCTATGACATTTGTTCACATTTTTATTATATATTTCTTGCACAGGACATGCATACTTCTACACTCATACACATATTTTGGTTTACCAGCTAGACATAAGATTTATCTTCATCACTCTCAATGATGATTTGAATGGAAAAAATCTACTAAATGAAGATGTACATTTCTTTCTTCATCAGCTGTTAGTAAGGCATTAGCATCTTTCTACAAAAAAAATGAGAAAACCTCCTTTTGATACAGATCCTGCCCAGAATATTCTGAGATTTTCATTTGTATGGTGCAAGTATTACTAAATATTTTCTGAATTTGGACACTGATTAATGCAAACCTCCTTCCCCTACCTCCTTCCCTTCTTTATTTCTTTCCTTCCTTCCTGGTCTTATTCCTCCCTCCCTTTTTCTCTCCCTTCTTCCCTTCCTTCCTTCCTTCCTGGTCTTATTCCTCCCTCCTTTTATCCCTTTATTCTTCCTTTGCTGCCTTCCTTTCTCTCTCACTTCCTCCCTCCCTCCATCCCTCCCTCCCTTCCTTCCTTCCTTCCTGGTCTTATTCCTCCCTCCCTTTTTCTCTCCCTTCTTCCCTTCCTTCCTTCCTTCCTGGTCTTATTCCTCCCTCCTTTTATCCCTTTATTCTTCCTTTGCTGCCTTCCTTTCTCTCTCACTTCCTCCCTCCCTCCATCCCTCCCTCCCTTCCTTCCTTCCTTCCTGGCCCTATTCCTCCCTCCCTTCTTCTTTCCCTTCCTTCCTTCTTTCCTGGCCTTATTCCTCCCTCCCTTTATCCTTCCTTTCCTGATTTCCTTCCTCCTTTTATCCTTCCCTTCTTGCTTTCCTTCCTCCCTCTTTTCCTTCCTCAGAAGAGATTTTTAGTATAGAAAAAGCAGCAGAAAACTTTCTTCTTCAGCTGAAAGTGAAGCATTGCACCTAGGAATGCAAAAGTCTTTGGGTTAAAAAGGTAGCAAACAAAAGTCCTACGTTTACTTTCCTTATTAGGCCATCTATGAGCAGTATGAAGACTTCAGGTTTTAGACCATGTCTCATTAAATCTTTCTATCTTTTACTTTACACCTTTACTGCCTTCAATAGTTCTCAAATTCATAGCCTTAGAAGCATTACTTAGAGGAGCAGATATAAAGAAGAATTACTTTCCCATGACACCATCTGAAAGATGTGAGGTCAGTTCTCTCGAGCTGGCCAGAACCAGAAAGCAAAGGCTCCTACTGGAGGCTCTCTGGTTGTCCAATCTGTTATTGTGCAGAAATGTGCACAATTAGATTCTCAGTAGTTGTAGTAATTTAAGTCTTTTCTTAGTCATTTCCTGAATAGAGACAGCTCACTCCAGTGTTTGTGAAAACCTTAATGATTCCTATCTATCTCTAAAGAGCCAAGGATGAGAAATAATGTAATGTCATGTACATCAGAGTCTCTTCTTTTTAAGGGTCTTAGAAGTGGCTAACATAATAACAGGCTGAAATAGGTAAATCATCTATTATTATTGCTGAATATACAGTAATGATAAGAAATATTTATTATTTAAAATATTCCAGGGAATCTTGAATTTGTCCGATCTGCATTTGTGGTCATTTTTTAATACTTTAAAGACAGCAGGAAAATACAAAAAACTCAAGCATGAATCAGGTTTTCTGTGCTTGGAAGATGGAAAATAGAAGAAAAGTTATCACTCTGGATTTGGTATGACCAACTAAATCTGGTGAAACAGTTTAGGATATTTGAACATAGAAAACAATAAGGTTTTATTTGATTTGGCTTTACACTGCCAAGAACACTCTTTTAACAAAAATATCTGTGATGTTTATGCAGATATTTACCTGTCTGACAAAACTGAATGCAAGACAGGGATAGAAAGTCTCACAGGCGGACACTTAAATCTTTCCTGATCACCTGAGAAGACACATGTGTAGAATGATTTGTGGTATGAGAATGAGAACAGTAGTTATTGAAGCCTCCTTGTATTTCCCAGGATCACCTTAGCTGATTTTATTAAGTGTTCAGTAATACCAGTGACATCCAGTGATCCACTCCAATTAACAAACATGGTTTTTTTTTTCTCATATTGTTAAACGGCCCACCAGATTTGCCCCATGTAGTCTTCTATTCAATTCTTTTGAAAAGTAGATTGCTTGATAGCAGATATGATGATGATATGAACTTTTGATATGAACTTTTAGCTGAGATGAATGTCTCTTATTCCTCCCTCTACACTTTATCACAAAATACCAGATGGTTTTCTTGCTTTCTACTTTCTCCACTTCCCTCATTTCACAACAGTCAATTGTGATTTCTGTCACAATGGTTTGCAAATCTGGTTCTCAAAGTAGTATGCATTTTTTGGAATGTTCTGAAGTGATGACATTTGAGCTTCTGCAGCATATCTCTAAATTAAAAGAAAGAGTCAGTCTAGTTTATGTTATCTTGCTTTATCTTTTTTGGAGTTCTAAACCACTTGGGTTTGATATTTTTCTTTGTTTTTTTGGTGGGGTTTTTTTTGTGGTTTTTTTTTGTTTGTTTGGGTTTTTTTGTTTGTTTGTTTGGTTTTTTTTTTTCAATTTTTACACATACTTCCAGTTTAAGCTAATTTAATAACAAAAAAATAATTAATACAATTAATGACTGAGCATCTTTCTGTGCATGCTCTTGCTCTCCCTGTTGTTTCATTACCATGAAGACCAGTGTGTTCATGAATAAAATTATTAAAACCTTAAAATATAAACAGATCCATCAGTGTTATATGAAATATTTCATAGTGATCATATTATTTCTCCATCTTTATTAGTTTAATTATGCTCAGTGCTGTAAAATAATAAGTCTAGTTAGAACTCCAAGAAAAATATGGCACATACGAAAATAAAATTCTGGATTGTATGATTCTAAATACAATTCTTTAAAGAGCAGGACATTTTAACCAGATTAACTAATAGCAAAGTGGACTGGAACAGCTCTGTTTCCAATAATATTCTTCTGAATTTGCCTTTTAGCTCGGGTCTGCATCTTCACAACTGGGTAAATACTGACTGACTATGAATCCATGTACTGTTTGAAGAAAACTAATCCACTCCTACCTACTTAGGCTTAGAATAAAAATTTATGAAACAAACCTCTTTCAAGATAGTTTTGTAAGACTTCCAGACTACAGAGCCACACATCTATCCCACTGGACAAAATGGCTTTAATTTTTTACTGTTTATTATGCATGACATTTTCCTGCTAATACATGTTGTATTAACTCCTTTGTTCATCTAATAGCTACAGTGATTACTTCGGAAGTAAAAAATCATATATAATGATAAATTTTGTATGTTATTACAGAATCATAGAATCATACAATAGTTAGGGTTCGAAAGGACCTTAAGATCATCAAATTCCAACCCCCCTGCCATAAGCAGGGACACCTCACACTAAACCATGTCACCCAAGGCTCCTTCCAAACTGGACTTCAACACTGCCAGGAATGGGACATTTGCAACTTACCTGTTCCAGTACCTCCCTACCCTCACAGTAAAGAATTTCTTCCTTATGACCAATCTAAACTTCCCCTGTTTAAGTTTGAACCCATTACCCCTTGTCCTGTCATTTCAGGCCCTAACGAAGAGTCCCTCCGCAGCATCCCTATAGGCCCCCTTCAGATACTGGAAGGCTGCTAGGAGGTCTCCACACAGCCTTCTCTTCCCCAGGCTGAACAGTCCAAACTCTCTCAGCCTGTCTTCATATGGGAGGTGCTCCAGTCCTCTGATCATCCTCATGTCCCTCCTCTGGACTTGTTCTAACAGCTCCATGTCCTTTTCATGTTGAGTACATCAGAACTGCACACAATACTCCAAGTGAGGTCTCAGGAGAGCAGAGCAGAGCAGAGGGGCAGGATCACCTCCTTCAACCTGCTGATCATGCTCCTTTTGATGCAGCCCAAGATACAGTTGGCTTTCTGGGCTGCAAGTGCACACTGAAGCTGTCTCATGTTCAGTCTTTCATTGACCACCACCCCTAAGTCCTTCTCCGCAGGGCTGCTCTGAATCTCTTCTCTGCCCAACCTGTGGCTGTGCCTGGGATTGCTGAGACCCAGGTGTAGGACTTTTCACCTGTCATGGTTAAACTTCATCACGCTCACATCAGCCCACTTTACAAGTGAGTCAAGGTCTCTATTTTTTTTGTATTTTTAAGATCATCTCACCACACATCAAAATATCTCTCCCTAGTATATATGCTTACCTACTTCAATTTCCTTCTTAGGAGTTTTTTATAATTTTCTTTTTTTTTTTTTTTCAGAATGTACAGCAATGACCCCTTATTATAGGCACTAGTGTTGAAAAGAAGTAGAGTGAAGAAAACCCATGAAGATCACTCTTTTCTGTGTGTATGCATTATAAAATCCATTCCACTTAAAACATTCATAAGTCTCCTTTCAGAGGAAGAAAATTTTTCAGCATCTGTAGTTCTACCATCAATTTTTGACAAAGGGTAGCTTTAAGACCTAATATCTTATCTTCTAATTCACTTAGGGAAACATTTTCACCTCTTATGCTAATATGTACTATCTAGGAAGTTAAAAATGCCACAAAGCATTTTTTTTTCCCATTACTCTGCAGTGATATCTTTTAAGATTCAATGCATCAGGATATCAAATGGTTTTCAGAACTTTTTAGCCTATGCAAAAAATGAGAAATGGATTTTGGTAGCACAGAAAATTACATGTCTCCAAAGACTGCTTTTGTTTTACTGACAACAATTCAAAGACACTAAAACCTAGTGCAAGATTAAGGTGTAGACAGAGATTGGAGAACTGTTAATAAAATAAGTAAAATTATCTGAGGAAAAAAAAATACTCTGCTTCATCTAAATCTGAGAAAAAGAAAATAAACCACAACAAAACAAAAATTCATGGAAGATGGGAGGAATGAAAGAGTATCAGATCCTTTTGAAGTTCAAATCATTTCACATAAAAAGCTTCTCCAATGCATTCTTTCTCTCATCCATTCAGGTGGTCTCTCCTGAGTATCTGCTTCAGAAGAATAGGTAGAATTCTCTTCCTCCCTCCCATGAGTAGAAACCACTGCTTTTTGTATGTGATAACTGTTATGCATTTAGCAGCATTGTAAAAGAGTGAATAACATTGTCACCAAAGTATTTATTCAGTTTCAATGAAATATTCTTTCACTTTGCTATTTTTGGCTACATGCACCTGCATGAATAGGTGCAATCACACCAGCACACCTTTTTGTTTAAGAAGAGCACGCCAGGTTGGCTTTTTTTACCTGAAACCCATGATAATGCCATCTCTCACATGTAGTTAGTTTCCAAGCTTCTTTCCTCTTAAATTCCAGTTCTGCTTCAATAGCTTTTATTGGGCATCCCAACCTCTACACATACTGTTTCTAGTTTTCAAAGAAAAGTTGGAACAATGTAAAAGGGGAAAAAAAGGCAGAAAAAGGCCTTTTTCTAATGTATAATGAATTGGAGCAAATGCATGGGCTGACATCATTTTCAGGTGGTATTCTGAAGTACAACAGGAGCCAAAGAAAAGGCTCATATGATACATTTGTGATTCTTATATAATAATATAGAATATTATGTCTCATACATTCAGGATTCTTGTTACAGAAAGACCATTATACCTAATGGAACTTTGGTTTATCTTGGTTCTGATACCGTACTGAAACTCTGAGAAACAAGCATCTGTTTGACAACTGCCATTTTTGGACAAATACAACTACTAAGCACCCACAGAAGTGTTAAAGTCCACATTGGATGGGGCTTTGAGCAACATGGTCTAGTGGAAGGTGTCCCTGCCCACAGCAGGGGGGTTGGAACTAAATGATCTGTAAAGTCCCTTCCAAATCAAACCATTCTATGATTCTATGATTAGAACCTAAACCCATGCATTTCTATGAAAAGAGCTAAAAAATGTAGATGCTACACTGCAATCTGTAGCAAGACTCTTATAGCTTATCCTACGTGAACACAGTGAAAGGACCAAGCAGATATTTCTTGCTCATCAAATCTGCCAGTGGTCATTTTCAAAACAGCACAATACTACTCACTGTCAA
>NDXB01015273.1:0-13597 GCA_002631895.1 Agapornis roseicollis | reverse complement strand
CTTCTTATAGACTGGCGTGACATTCACCATCCTTCAATCCTCAGGCACCTCTCCTGTTTCCCACGACTTACCAAAGATGATGGAGAGCGGCATAACAATGACCTCCGCCACCTCCCTTAGCACCCGTGGGTGTATTCCATCCAGATCCATTGATTTATAGATGTCCAGATTGCTTAACTGATCCCTAACCCAATCCTCATCTACCAAAGCAAACTCCTCCTTTATCCTGACTCCTTCTGGGACTCTAGGAATCTGGGGCCCCCGGGGAGAGTCTGCAGGAGTAAAGACAGAGGCAAAGAAGGCATTCAGCACCTCTGCCTTCTTTATATCCTCTGTCTCCAGGGCACCCACCTCATTCAGCAGTGGGCCTGTATTGCCTCTTGTGTTAGTTTTACCTGCTATGTATTTGAAGAAGCCTTTTCTATTATCCTTAACCCAACTTGCAAGATTAAGCTCCAAGGAGGCCTTAGCTGTCCTAATTGCCTCCCTACATCCTCTAACAACTGTCCTATATTCCTCCCAAGTGGCCAGCCCCTCCTTCCATAATCCATAGATTCTCTTTTTCCACATGAGTTTGCCCAGCAGTTCCTTGTTCAGCCATTCCAGTCTCCTGGCTCCCTTACTTGATTTCCTACCCATTGGGAGGTTCTGATCCTGAGCTTGGAGGAAATGGTCCTTGAATGCTGACCAACTATCTTGTGCCCCTTTACCGCCTAGTACCCTTTCCCATGAGACTTCCCTTAGCAATTGATTGAAGAGACCAAAGTTGGCCCTTCGGAAATCCAGAATTGCGGCCTTGCTATGTATTCTATTCCTCCCACACAGGATCATAAATTCCACCATCTCATGATCACTGCAGCCAAAGCTGCCATTGTCCATCACTGCTTCAACCAGACCCTCCTTGTTGGTGAGCACTAGATCCAGCAGTGCTCCTCTCCTAGTTGGTTTGTCCATCATTTGCATTAAGAAGTTACCATCAATGCACTGGAGGAACCTCCTAGACTGTGAATGATTGGCCATGTAAGTCTTCCAGCAAATATTGGGGTAGTTAAAATCCCCCATGAGGACCAAGGCATGCAATTGTGAGGCTTCTTTCAGTTGCCTGTAGAAAGCCTCATCAACTCCTTTGTCCTGATCAGGAGGTCTGTAATAGACCACCACAATCGTATCACCCATACCAGCCTGCCCCTTAATTCATACCCACAGACTTTCCACTTGCTCCTCATCGGCCCCCGGACAGAACTCAACACATTCTAGTCGCTCTCTCACATAAAGAACAACTCCACCCCCTCTCTTTGCTGACCTATCCTTCCTAAAAAGGACATAGCCATCCATGACCACATTCCACTCATGCGAGCTGTCCCCCCATGTCTCTGTAACTGCCGCCAGATCATAACCTTTAGACCGCACACAGACTTTTAACTCCTCCTGTTTATTCCCCATGCTGCGTGCATTGGTGTACAGGCATTTCATGGAGCGAGCAGAGCACGCTAGTGGCACCCATGGGAGGCGGGAGGCCTTCTGGTCTGCATTAATACTAGAACAATGCCCCACTAGTTCAAACCCAGCTACAACCCCCTCCCACTTTGAATCTAACCTAAAGCTCTGTGAGTGAGCTCCGCTAACTCTTGCCCTAGTACCCTTTTTTCCCTGTGGGACAGGGTCTAAACAACTATCCAATCCCTCAAATGAAACAATAGATTGAGAGTCCTCCCTAGTCCGCCATCCTTCAAGCCCCAGCATGTTTCTCTTGGGTTTGTCCCTAACAGGCCCAGTTATCTCCCATTCCCCCTTCATATCTAGTTTAAAACCCTGTCAATGAGCCCTGCTAACTCCTGCCCCAGAAACCTTTTCCCTCTCTGGGACTGCTGTCCACCAGCAAACCAGGTGTCTCATATAGCAGCCCATGATCGAAAAAGCCAAAACCCTGCCTTCAGCACCAGTCACGTAGCCATACGTTAATCCTCACACTCTTCCTATTTATCCCTTCATCCTTGCTCGTAATAGGTATGGAGGCAAACAGCACTTGTGCTCCAGACCCTCTAACCAGGCGTCCCAAGGCCCTGAAGTCTCTCTTCATTGCCCCTGCACTCCTTGTAATAATTTCATCACTGCCAACCTGAAAAACCAGCAGCAGATAGTAGTCAGAGGGCTGCACCAGATCAGAGAGTTTCCTTTTAATGTCTCTAATCTGAGCCCCAGGTAGGCGTCAGACGTCCCTGTGGGATGAATCTGGTCGACAAATGGGCCCTTCTGTTCCCTTCAGAAGGGAGTCATCCACCACAATTATTCTTCTTCTTGGTTGAGGACGTTCTAAGGCATGGGGGTGAGTGACAAGCCCTGGGTGACTCACTAGATAGATCTGCCCCTCCATCTCCATTTACCTGGTCCTGTAGTTCCAAGACCTCGTACCTGTTATTCAAGGGCAACTGGGAGGGAGGAAGGGATTGCAAGGGTTTTCGCTTACTTCTCCGAGGAGGGACCTCCCTTCATACCTCCCTGTCCCTTAAGCTCACTCCTGTATGATGGTAGGAGGGAAGGGGATTCATCACTTGTTCAACCACTTCCCTCTGCCCTTGCCTTAGGGCATGGCTCCACCAATCTATTTCACTTTCACATTCTCTGATGGCTCTCAACCTTTCTACTTCCTCCCTCAGTTCCACCACCTGCCTGAGCAGATCAGTTATTCACTCACACTGCACACAAGCGGTGTCACTGGCTCCCTCCAGTACAAGTGCCAGGCTCAGGCATTCTCTGCAGCCAGAGACCTTCACAGCCGTATGTCTGCAGGCAGGCTCAGTCTGGGTGCCTATGTCGTTTGTCACAGCAGCTGTTGATCGCGTTGTGACCATGATTTAGCTGTCTGATCGGTCCGTCCATGTCTCTCCACACAAGCAAGCAGTCCTTCCTCCTCCTCCTTCGCTCCAGGCGAGTCCTCCTGTGCAGGTGGTCAGCCCACTCGACTGCCCGCGCGAGCTGCCCCGACCCGCTCTGTTTGCCCGCTCTGTTCGCCCCACTCCTGGTCGCTCGCGCTCCCTGGGCAGGTTTTTAAGTGCTCACAGCTGGTGCCGCTCCTCCTGGCTCCGCCCCCAGTGAGTCAGCTGACCGCGTGAGCTGCCTGGGCAAGTCCTGTCAAGGACTCGAGGCTCCCTCCTCGGTGTCTCTTGTCAGTCTGAGGTGAGGCTCCTGGACGCTGATCCCTCCACTCTGCTCCGGTGATCGAGGCGTCCTCTCTCAAGCCGCTCCTCTCAGCAGGATGGAGACAGGTGGGTGTCAGCCTTTTCTCCCAAGTAACAAGTGATAGGACATGAGATAACGGCCTTAAGTTGCACCAGGGAAGGTTTAGGTTGAATATTAGGAAATATTTATTCACCAAGATGGTGATCAAGGATTGGAACAGGCTGCCCAGGGAAGTGGTGGAATCACCATCACTAGAAGTGTTCAAAAATCATGTAGATGAGGTCTTCAGACATGGTTTAGTGGTGGTCCTGGCAGTTCTGGGGTAATGGTTGGACTTGATGATCTTAAAGGTCTTTTCCAACCTAGTTCATTCTGTTGTGAATGTCCACTTTGGAAGCTGATTTCTGTATGCTAATGAAATAGAATTGCATTTCTGAAATGTGTCAATATCAGCACTGTATGCAGACTTTTATACACAATTTTATAGTGGAAAAGAAAGAGGGAAGTTCATAGTCTCTTCTTCTCTAGTAGTCACTGCTCTTAATTAATAAGCCTTTGTTATCTCTAAATTGAATTAATCCTGGGAGGTACTCACTCGCTCTTGTTGCTGAGCTTTACTTAATTGTCCAGACATTTGATTTAGCACTGACTAACCTAGATGCCAAGTCCATATGCTAATACATTCCCCTCCTCTTGGGGGACTATTAATTAGCAAGCTGCCGTTGAATGTGGAACACGTGGGAACTGCTGTGTGGTGTGAATATGCTGGCCCAGCAGACTTGTTCCAGTGCCAGAGTGCTTCACAATTGGACATAATTTTTCAGTGTCACATTCCATCTATCAGATTGATGTCTCTCCAATTTAGAGACGGGGATGTCGGGTGGGACAGTGTCAAACGCTTTGCACAAGTCCAGGTAGATGACGTCAGCTGCTCTACTCCTGTCCATCAGTTCCATAGCCCCATCATAGAAGGCCACCACATTGGTCAGGCAGGATTTCCCCTTAGTGAAGCCATGCTGGCTGCCACCAAGCACCTTGTTGTTTTTCATGTGCCTTAGCATGCCTTCCAGGAGAATCTGCTCCAAGATTTTGCCAGGCATAGAGGTGAGACTGACTGGTCTGTAATTCCCCAGGTCATCCATTTTCGGCTTCTTGAAAATGGGGGTTATATTTCCCCTTTTCCAGTCTTCGGGAACTTCCCCTGACTGCCATGATCTCTCAAATATGATGGCCAGTGGCTTAGCAACTTCACTCGCCAGCTCCTTCAGGACCCACGGATGGATTTCATCAGGTCCCATGAAAGCATGTAGTTATTCCCTTTCTCCCCCTTCCCTTCAGCTTCACAGTGGCCTCTGAAACTGTAGTTCAGAGGATTCTACCAGGAGCTGTAGGACTGAAATACAGGTAAAGTAAGATGAAATGAAGAAAACTCCTAATTCTTTAGTTAGGGCAGATGTTATAATTTGGCATTCTAACAGTGTGGTGCCATGGGTGTGATACCCAGCATAAAATACAGCACCCTATCAAGGGGTTTCTTTCATCCTTATCAGGTATCAACCTGCACATACAGATATGTCAAGCTGTAAGTAAATGCTGTGCACTGTGAGAGGCTGCCTCTGCTTGAGGTGGTACCTTGTTGCAGCTGTGATAGACCAACAGTATAATCAATGTGACATTTGCAGGTGAAGAGAATATCTTTGGGGATGTCAGCTTGGGATGCTCATCAGGCCCTCAACCCCAAATTCAGACTTTGGTTTGGAAACAGAAGCTTCAGTATAAACTCAACGTACTAGTACTGCAATACTGCTACAGAACCGAAGAAACCCAAAACCTCACCCAGCCTTTCCAACTCTACCAGGTAGTCTAATAAAGGTTGTTACCTCTACCTTTAAACTGTACAGGCATTGCATTATCCCTTCTAGGAGCTACACAATTAAAAGTTGTGGGCCAACTTTACTGAAAGGAATGGTACTTCCTAGCATCACTGGTCCACTGGCACAATGGACTGTATTGAGTCTGTCATGTTCCTTCAAGGCCCCTTATGTGGGAGGACAAAAGCAGACGTATCACCCACCAAGGCGTCAGAGTTGTTCAGCATACTAGAAAGATGAAAATAATGTATTTTATAGGCACTTGTCTGGGCTCTCTTCACTCAGAACCCACTGCTTTTGAGGCTGCAGTGGGTTCAAGGGTAGCAGCAGACTCCCCAGGGTCCTTGGTTATTGTTGGGTAAATCCAGCTCTAGATCTTTATAAAAAGCATAGAGCAAACAAATATGAAATAATAAAGTGAAAGGTGAGAACAGGGCACTGTATTGAATCATACCATTGATTGTAATTTCTGCTCTCTTTTGTCTATTCTGGTTTTAAGGACAATATTGTTAGCTCTCTCTCCCTTTCTATATGTTGCTATAGCATTGCACAGCTTTGCTTAACCTTTTTACGGGGCTCTAATGCAGGATCTCTTCTTTTGATTATTTTTACGCATCATTATTTTGTTCCTCACTTGATGAGGATGGAGCAGTACTCAATGTTGGTGCTGTGCCCTGGTCAGGCAGAAGGAGGTCTGTCAAAACCAAGAAGGGGACACATTCCTTTCCTTTCTGGGGGGCTCAGCAGCATATTGAGGCTTGGTCTTCAGAATTGGACTTGGTATTTTAAAACTAAGCAGAGTGCATAGTGCTCTCACAGTCCACAGATGATTGCACATTGTGCTCTTAGCAGTTCATTAGTCTGATGTTTCACTTGCTTTCACTTTTGAATGGAGATTTCTGTATCCCCATCTGGCTAGGAAAGCCCCAGAAACAGGCTTAGTGTTGGAAACTTGTGGACAGATGTTTTGCTTTCGAAAAATGCTTATTCATTCAAGCTGACTTGTGTAGGGATCATTGATTCAGATTTATTTTCACTTGCTTTTTGGTGTAGATTATACTATTGTATAACTCTGATTTCAGTTGGTACGAAATGAAATGCAGAATAAAAAGAAAACCATGAAAACAAGAATGAGATGTTTTGATACGGATTTTTAATGCTGGTTTGTGGGACAGTCCAGCTTTTTGAGTCTACTCTGGAATGAAACTGTTTTTGCAGCATCATCCATTCATGAGAGAGGCATTTTGAAATTCCACTAGTGCTGTGACCTGATCTGCATTGCTCATCCTCCTCTTCCCACCTGGCAGTGCTGTGCAACTTGTGCTATGGTCAGTGGTGTGACCTGTTGGGAACCATTCAAAAGGTTGTCTAAGTATCGGTCTGGAGAAGAGTGGCAGCAGCAAGCAACTCCTGCTTTGGACAGGCAGGAAGTATGCCTGGCCATTGGAAGGAAAGTGGAGGAGCTTGCTGGCTGCTGTCCTGGGTTTGGAAAGTCTGAGGAGAGAGCTTCAGTAACTCTATTACAAATACATGGCAGTGTCCTCTGCAGAAAGGAGACAAAGAGAGTCCCTAAGAAAAGGAAGCAGAAGAGGGGAAAGGAAATATAAAGAAGCAAAAGAGTTGATCAAGTTTTTGACAACAGGAAAATAGCAAAATTGTGGAAAACTTTGTAAGAGGAAGAAAAGAGGAAAATAACTGTGATCAAGTGAAGGGGCACCGGCTGACTCAGTGCTGCCTTAAATGTGCTGATAGAAAAGACAGGATGGCTGTGACTGAGAGGCTACAGAAAATGAAATTATAGAGAAGGTGGGGGAAAAAGTGGGAAGTGGAAAATCAAGTGAAGACAAACCCAAAGAACATGGTGAGATTCCCTTCCTAGCAATTTTGTGGAAACAAACAGTGGTTCTGGGTATGAGGTGCTATTTTCTGTGTATTGAGAGAGTGATAAGTGCTCTGACTTCTGGTATGTTTTCCTGCCCACTTGAGAGGCATGCTTCTGCCCTAAAGTCTGATAACAGGAACAGGCTGTGCCATGAAATTCCGTGAGCTTTAATTTCTCTGGCCACCATGGATGTCACAGAGCAGGAGTATCATGCAATTGCTCTTTAATTATATGATTGGTTAATAGGGTTTCCTATTAAACACCATGTAACTACGTGGAGATTACCATGTAATTACCTTTAGTAGATCCAAACCTAATTAGCATATAACCTGTATTCTTGCCTTGTGGTTCAGCAGGCTATAATCTTGTAATGATATGGTACTCACTGTGTTGTTAGCCTGGCACTACACACTAATTTCCACACAGTTAAACGCACAGTAGCTTTCATACAAGAAATATTTGTGCCCTGTTAACAGTTGTCCTATAACTTGTGTCCCTGTTGGCTTTGACGATGACTTAAGCCAATTACGTTTTCAAATTGCCTTTGCAAAATGCTTTTGCTCTACCACTTGCTTGCTGCCATGCTGTAAACTCAGCTGGATGTGATCTGTAAAAACAATCATGAGATAGGCGACTTGATTAGCTCCATTCATTGGCTTCAAATCTAGTGCAAAATATACGTGCCCTTGTTCTTGATGTTTACTGTTCGTTTGTGGGAAGCAGTGAGTTCTGGGTAGCAAATGCTGCAGGTAATGCGCCACTTCAATGACCTTAATAAAATTACGTGTGCTTTAAAGATAAGGTACTTTTAGTGGAGGTAAATTCTTCCTGTGTGGTGTTTCTCTTTTACAGTTCAGCAGCAATAATGGGGAGCAAAGCTGGCTTGTGTGATAAACAGGGGTTGTATCTTTCAGCAGGTGAAAAAAAGTATTTGTAAAATATTTGCTTTATGTTTTGGCATGTAGAAGACCAAATGAACTGTGTTCATTCTGCAGTGTATTCTTTGCCATTGAGTTTCTAATGAAGGGCTGCATCAGACCTCTCAGATGGGATAGGACAGGAAAATGACCACTATAAATATAAATGGGTTGATTTTTCCAGCTGTGTTTTTTCCTTTTCTTTCTTTTTCCTTCAGTTTACTCACTCCTTGCCTTTGCAGTGGTTTTCCCTGGCAGACTAGAACTACAAAACGTTTTTTCTTGGCTAAGAGTTGAACAAACCAAAATCGGATGTTGCAGTACTCGGTGTGTGTAAGACACACAATTTCACTCTTTATGGGCTATAAATCTGTGTCACTTTATACAGGAATGGTGTGAGCTGCAACTGTTCGGAATGGTGCGAGCTGCAACTGTTTCTCCTTCAGCTTGGAGACTTACCCAGTAATTTGCCACTAAAATGAATAGTGTTTTTCAGGGATTGTCTCTTAGCTACAATAATAATTTCTGCACTGATAATTTTTACTGTGCCTAGTATGTGATTTCAGAAGCTAATGCCAGTTATTAGTATGTCACCTATGTACCTTGTCAGCAGCTTTTTGCAATAGCTGTCCACCCCATCAGCCTTCCTTGCTGATGCCTATAAAGACTGTTTGGTCATTCAGACAACAGCAACATTTTCGTTGGATCAGTTAAAAATATTCGAATCAGTAATGTGGAGTGTTGTCCTTGCTGGTTTTCCTTTATGTATTGTTTGCAAGCAGGAGTCAGATGTAACCCCAAAAAAGCAATGCCCCAAGTTCTGTCACCTGCAGGTGCAACAAATGCACTTCACATTCCCATGTTCAGCTGGCCCATAAAAATATTCAGTAGGAGCAGAGCTGGGCAGAGACCCAGAGATCTCTGCAGGTCTCCCTACCTAGTCCCTGTATGCTTCACTTCAACAGTGACATTCTGCTGCTTCTGAGTGTGTAGGTTTTTTTCTCAGCCAGTTCTGGACCAGTCTTTGAATAGTTTCATCTAAACTGTATTTCCCTAGCCTGTTTGTGCTAGGGAATGTCATGTGAGACCATGCCAAAAGCCTTAATAAGTCAAGATATATGACATGCACTTACTCTTTTCTATCTATCTGTCTTCTGTGTCTTCTGCTTTGTCAGAGAAGGGAATTACAATAGTTTGACATGACTTGTTCTTGGCAAATCCGTTATTGGCTTTTACTCGTCTCTCCCTCTGTCTCTCTTTTCTCAGCTCTTTTAAGTAGTTTGTTTATTTGCTCTAATACTGCTCCTGAAACCATCTCTCCTTTGGGGTTTGTTTCGTAAGTTCCATCAGTTAGCTTAAGAAAATGCATTACATCTCCCTATTAACTGTTTCTTGGTGTGTATCTCTACAATATCTAAGCTACAAATACGTGCTGCTGCTACATTATCTACATAGACTGGTCTGAAATTTCCTAGGCCCTCCATTTGCCTCTTAAATAAGAGCAGGATGCTACCTTTTTCCCTTTTCCTGGACCTCATAATTTGCTATCCATGAGCTCCAAGAGATAACTGCTAATGCTTCTGACACTGTTTCACTGAGTTCTTCAAGTATTCCATGATTAAATTAACCCGGTCAGGTGAACTGAAAACATCCAGATACTCTTTTAAATGTCTTTTCCCTTCTTCTAGGCAGACATATTAACCCATGTGTTGTTAGTACTACTGGTGTTAGTGAACTGACTACAGCTAAATGAATTTGATGCTTTGACATTTAGAGATCTGCTGCTGACAGCTTTCTTCCCCTATGAACAGAAAACCGGTTCTTTTCTTGGTCTTCTTTTTACTAATAACCTATTTATAGAAATACATGCTTGTTGCCATGGATGTTTCTTCTTAATTGTATCTCATTCAGTCCTTTTCTGATTTTGCCCCTGCCTTTATTTTGTTCTTCTGTGACCTAGCTTACACTTTCAAGTATGTTTCCTTCTTCTGTTGAGGGCAATGAAAAGCTTATGATGCAGACAGATGAGGACATAAGCACCAGCTTGTACATAAGTATTATAAATATTTAATAGATACCTGAGATGCATAAATATAAAACCATGTAGGAATTCAGATGTGCAAGTGGACGCAGGTTCAGCAGAGCTGGAGTTAGAGAATATCTTCCTGAGCTATGTGTGATCTTTACAGTGAAGAGGTTGGTTTCTGTAGCAGTTAATGTTCAGCTTTGCTGCATGTTATTACTTGGGATTGATGATGTCATTTATCATTTCAGAGTAGCTCTAGGAACTGACATGAGGCAGCAACACTGGAGAAAATTCTCTTGCCTTACAGGGAAGCTGTGGGATAATCTTGGAGCCATCTTTTATCTTTAGGCTTGTTTGTTTCAGCCTTCATTTCTCTCTGTAATATTTCTCTATGTCACATTTCCACTTCTCTCTGCTCATCTATATGAAGGTGTCAGAATGCTGTGGAAATACATGTGGATTTCATGAAATCCATGGGAAATCTTAGCATGTCACAGGCAAAGGTACCCCATGGCAGGGAGTTAGCAGGTGCTCTTGGCTGCAGTGCCTGTTAGTGGGCTGAGAACAAGCCACTAGCTGTGAGGATATTGTGGTGGAACTGGGATCACTGGTGAAACTGGGATTCTTATTGCCAGAGGGTTGGCAGCTGCATTAGTAATAAGGGCTGCTGCAAGAGCCTCCTTGACGTTTTGTGTGAAATCAGGAGCACGGCAGGACTGCATGTAATGCCTGAGTCTGGGATGCCTGTACTAATCTTGGGGAAGCAAATGAGGAGAGGAGCTTTGGCAGTTTAGTCCTGACCTTATTGCTTCTGTTTATTTGAAATCTCTAAAGGTGACAAACCTGTGGACTCTTTACCACCACAACAAAAAGGATCAGAGTTCCTTTGCCTGTGGATATACTTATGTTCTGATACTTACTTTGAAATAAATGATCTGTAACAAAGCTGGTTTCATCTGGGGTGCCTGACTGAAATCTGGTGTCTGATGAGAAGGCAAATACAGGCGATTGTCCATCTTTGTTTCCTGTCTGGTCTGTGATGTACTAAATAACTTCAGGCACATGTTGTGCAGCTTGTGCTGGCATTGAACCAGAAGAAGCTTTGTGTGTTCACTAATGAGATCAATGCTGTTGGGAGCAGACTCGGCGTTAACTGTCAAGTTTAGCTATGGTGTTTTGTGCTGCCTGCTTTTGTCCTGTGTGCCAGTAATAGGTTTCTGCCTGCCTGGAACCTGTTTTTTCCCCCTAAAATGTTAACTTCTCTCATTCTTTGGAGAAATCCTTGTGATTTGAGGCAGTACTGGTCCATCATGGGCAATGAGTTGTCTAGATTCTTAAATGCAGGAGAGGGATGAATCTGTGGGATACAAGTTCAAATCTGGGAGCAGGTGCAGCCTCTCTCTGGGGTAGCAATGGGCATATTATTACATCCTGAAACTGAGTGAAGTTTAATAACAGTGAGAGTAAGAATGGTGGAGTTCACCTTTCAGCAGAATATAAAACTGTCAGTGGCATTCAAAGTTTGATTTCTTTAAACTTCTTGTTCTCACAAGAGCTCTGGTACTTTACCCTGTTCTGAATGGAGATGGTGAGAACATCCTGAAAGAGTGATAGCACTCACATTTTACTCAGGTCTTAACTAGAGCTGTAAAGTGACCTATTGACCATATACTGGTGATGAAGCTGAAGGAATGCCCAGGGTCTTGGTTCTCCCTCCCTATATAAGAGCTCTTTGGCAGTGTCCCTCTTGGACATGTTCACGTGATGATAGATACACTGAGGGCAGAATCTGTACTTTCATCCTGGATTAGTTCTGCTCCTGGTTCTCAGACTTCCATCTGGAACCAGGTGCCTTGCGATTCGGAGAAAACTCCAGGAACTCGCCAACAAAGTTTTAAGTTGACAAGCAGGTATTCTTTATTGCGGCGTCGGGAGACACGGGGATAGCTCCTCCAAGCATGTCTCTGCCAGGCATCAACCAGACTGGGATTATATTCTCCTTCCTTGCTTTGTTTTACCTTATCAGTGGTCATCAAGTGGGTCTGGCAACGCTTATCTCAGTAATTTCCATTTTCTCAAAGCCTATCATTCCTGAATTCCCTTCATTTACAATCCCATTGTTCAATCAACCCCACTCTTCACTTGGCTTATCTCCTCCTGAGTGGGGTGCTATGGTGTGAACAACATAGCAATGGTGGGTTCTGAATATTGGTTTTGAATTATCCCAAAGAAAAAAGTTATTTAACATTTTTTAGTTTTGAAGTTCTTTATGCATCTGTACTAACCTTCTCTTTCTTTAAGGGTGCATTTTTTTCAATCCATCTCTCTGAATCTCAGTTCTGAACAAAATATGGTTGTTTGCCAGCAGCTGTGCATGAAGAGCTTCGCTGAGGAGCCAGTCTGCCATTTTCCAAACATTTTCTTTCCTTTTCAGTGACGCAATAGAGGCAAAATGACCCTGAGCACCACTGTCTGTTAAAACTTAATGGCTATTTTGCTACACTTGGAATAAAAAAGTATAAACTGTTTAGAATCATCTAATACCCATGTCTTAAAGTAATACTTTCCACTAACTCAATTGAAATGGTCATCCTGCAGATGTTAAAATTGTAGGTGTCAATATAATCGTCTACTTGTGCTACTCCCTCCAACTCTGTTATGGAAGTATTACTAAATTGTGTCACTTATTTACAAAGCTACAAATTTAAATGAATATAAATCTGAGATTTTGATAAACCTTCTCAATATAAATATTTTACTTCTAAAATTACTGTAGAAATAAACTTTTCTGGGGGGAAAGGTGATTCCTAACAGAGAAAAGAAAAAAAAAGCCACATATATTTCCAACCAAAATTGACACAAGACTGTTACAAAATGTACTCTGTCCACTCTGTAGGTATTCATGGACAGTCTAAGCTTCTGCAACAGAAAATGCACTATTTGTATACATTCATATTTTATATTCATATGGTGTCAGATTTTACCTCAATTTGCTATCACACCATTATTACATTTTCACATCTCTGGCACAATGTTTGAAGCAGTACAGATATAATATAATGCATTTTTCTAATCTGTGTGTCCTACCAGCCTTTGTCACAGACATTTCACAGCCTGGGTATCCCAAAGTCATTACAGTATCTCAAATGGAACTTGAGACAACTGTTTCTCTCATTTGAGCAAAATAAATTCAGGTTTTCATTCAACTTGCTAGTTACATGAAACTAGTTAAGTACCATCATTTCCATCTCTAGGTTTTTGCTTATAAATCTTACAAGGGTTGTATCCTTAGGCTAATCTCACAGCCATAAAGGCCAGCTTAAAAGTTCCTTAATAAATTTAAATCAATATCCAGACTTTGCTGTTCCTGTAATACGCATTTGATAATAACTAAGATAGTGCCCTTCTGACCATAGTGGAGCTTCAATTTCAAGAGGAAACTTGGACAGTTTTCATAGATTCATAGAATCATAGAATAGTTAGGGTTGGAAAGGACCTTAAGATCATCTAGTTCCAACCCCCCTGCCATAAGCAGGGACACCCCACACTAAACCATGGCACGCAATGCTTTGTCCAACCTGGCCTTAAACACTGTCAGGGGTGGAACATTCACAACTTCCTTGGGCAACCCATTCCAGCATCTCACCACCCTAACAGGAAGAACTTCCTCCTTATATCCAATCTAAACTTCCCCTGTTTTAAGTTTGAACCCGTTACCCCT
>NDXB01015272.1:287260-303675 GCA_002631895.1 Agapornis roseicollis | reverse complement strand
GAGCAATCCCAGGCACAGCTTCAGGTTGGGCAAAGAGGAGATTGAGAGCAGCCCTGTGGAGAATGACTTGGGAGTGGGGGTGGATGAGAAAATGAACATGAGCTGGCTTCAGTGTGTGCTTGCATCCCAGAAAGCTAACCGTATCCTGGGCTGCATCAAAAGGAGCATGACCAGCAGGTCGAAGTAGGTGACCCTGTCCTTCTACTCTGCCCTCGTGAAACCTCACCTGGAGTATTGTGTGCAGTTCTGGTGTCCTCAACATAAAAAGGACATGGAACTGTTGGAACATGTCCAAAGGAGGGCCACGAGGATGATCAGGGGACTGGAGCAGTTTTCCTATGAAGACAGGCTGAGAAAGTTGGGGCTGTTCAGCCTGGGGAAGAGAAAGCTGCGTGGAGACCTCATAGCAGCCTTGCAGTATCTGAAGGGGGCCTATAAGGATGCTTGGGAGGGACTCTTCATTAGGGACTGTAGTGACAGGACAAAGGGTAATGGGTTCAAACTTAAATGGGAGAGNAAGGGGGCCTATAAGGATGCTTGGGAGGGACTCTTCATTAGGGACTGTAGTGACAGGACAAAGGGTAATGGGTTCAAACTTAAATGGGAGAGGTTTACATTGGCTATAAGGAAGAAATTCTTTCCTGTTAGGGTGGTGAGGCACTGGAATGGGTTGCCTAGGGAGGTTGTGAGTGCTCCATCCCTGGCAGTGTTCAAGGCCAGGTTGGCTGAAGCCTTGGGTGACATTGTTTAGTGTGAGGTGTCCCTGCTTATGGCAAGGGGGCTTGGAACTAGATGATCTTCAGGTCCTTTCCAACCCTAACTATTCTATGATTCTATGAAAAAGTAATCTTGTCGTAGGAATTGCTTTTTCTGTGTTGCTCTAAACTATTTTTAAATGGTAAGCTAGTTAATTCCAGTCATTAATATTGTACAACTCATAATGAGTATTGTAACTGGTTTTGGAAGTTTGTTAAGGGAAACCTGATCTCCCTCTGTTGACTTGGTGCCTCAAGTATAATACTGTTTTCAGGAGACAGGAGATGTTGCATATAGGAATAAAGCATTTTTATGCAGAATAAAGATGAATGGGCCCTGGTGGAAATTATCCTCTTCTGAGTGAAATGATTTCTTTTCATTATATAGTTATTTCCCTCCTTTTTTAATTGTAACATGAATAGAATCCAAATAATGCAAGTCTTCAGATAGTAGCAGTATTGCCAGTAGTAGTTCAGTCAGGCCAAAGGAGAAGGAAGGTGACCAAATCTGACAGCATCCTAACAGCTATTAAGCTAAATCAGCTTGGCTTTTAAACAAATAATGTAAATGGATTTTTCTCTAAACTGCTCTTCATTTGAACAGATAGTACCAATGTAGAAAGGGGTGGACTGATTTTTAGCAGTGTCTACTCAAAGTTGTTTACCTTGTGAGATACATGCTTCAGAAACTGATGCATTTTATCATAATTTAGGAGAAATAAATCTCAGCAGAGGTATCAGTAGAGGTGTCTCTGCTGACTACAGAGAGAGGAAACTAATCTGGCTAGTTTAAATTTAATCTCTGATTTTTAGATGGCTAAAAGATAAGGTGAATCTTTATATAGGATTTGTAAAATGGGGTAAGATCTTTGCCAGACACAGAAACTCCACAGAAATTATGGAAATCACTAGGAGACTCTGTGAACTTTCACCTGGTACAAGATGATTAAATACCTAAAAGTGCATGAATCCAAAATCTTTTTTATATAGCCATGGCTAAAGCAGTTTTCATTATAGCTCCTTTCCCTCCACCTGAGCAGAGCGCTCATCCTTGATTATCTTCTCCAGGGTTGCTAGTCTTTGTGTTAGTGTAATCATACTGTTCTTGACCAGAAACATTCACTTATTAATATCAGATATATGAAGGGTAGTACTGATTTCTGCTGCAAAATAGTATTGTTGGAACCAGAGTCCTCTTGACCATGTCTGGTTTTTGAATTATATTTTTTGACAGCGTCTACTGAAAATGTTTATTAACCCGTTAGATATGCCAGTTGAGAGGGTTCATCAGAGACTTTGACCAGCAGCTGAAATCTTTTACGCCAGCAAGTGTAGCTTTGTCTTGAAGAAGCATATGTAGATAAAAAGCTTTGGCCTTGCCCCCACAATGAACTTCATGTTTGTATAGGCTTTGGGAACTGTGTTTTTTATTGTGGAATGGGGGTATAGTCATTAGAATACCAGGAGAATTACTTTCTGTGCATGGCATGGGACTATGAAGGTTAGCATACGGACATCAGAGCTGCATGGCAGAAAAATAAATATAGGAGGGTTTGGAAGGAACAGAAACGATATCACTGAGGATACTGTGATAGATTTAGATGGTGTTCATGAAGACGGGTGTGTCTGAATCCTTGGACTGTGTGTAGGAAGGCTGGCTTCTGGAAGGATGTGCTAAGCTAGAAAATATTTCATTTTAAAACTTGTATCTATAGTGTTTAGTTTGAATTAAAGTAGGTAATGTGATTGGTTTATAGCAATTAACTAGAGTGCCAAAATGAAAATCATGGTCTCTTCTCTCAAAAATGAGGTAAAAACCTGATACTGTTTACATCTGAAACAGCACAGAAGTGTTATACAATCTGATCAAGTATATGGTCTTTTGATGGAAAAGGGAAATGACTGTCGTTGACCTTCCACAACATATAGACCACCTGTGCAGTCCTTTACAGTGAGTGATGTGTAAACAGCACCTTCAAGATGGCTGCATATCCACAGACAGACCTAACAGAATAACAGTAACATGTTCATAATAATGCCATTTGAGTAAACATGAAAGTTTGCCAAGGACTTACTTGGCTTTCTGTAATTTTGGTTATGTCTGGTTCGTATTCATAATCATATAAAAAATTTAAATAAAGATAATTTAAATTCAGTTCACTAAGGTTCCTGTTTCCATTTAACCCTACAATTTAAGGTGTGGGAAAAACACAAGGATACTGTGGTGACTTCTGATTTTGTAAAGCAGAGGCTTTCCTGTTTGAAGAGTGAAGCTTGGTATTGGGCTGATGAGGGAGGAGGGGAAAGAAGTGGCAGATTAGAGTGCTGTCCACATCAAATACCAGAAAATTCACTCAGGCTTTTCATTTTTTTATGCTTGGCTTTACTTTCAAAGCTAATCTGTAACTTCTACAATTTACTCAGTCTCTGAATGGCTGGAATGACAACTTCCATGCAGAAAGACTGAAAGATAAGACCAAGAGGACACTGCAACAATACTTGCATTGTATTGTGCCTCTTTCAGAGATAGCAATTGTTTTCACAATAATTTTGAAAACACTGCTATCATTTTAATGCTGATTTGAACTTTTAAGAATGTGTGATTTTAATTGTTTTTCATATTGGCTTCATTGCTAAACTGAAATGAGAATGGAAAGCAAGGTTTTGTTTCCGCCTTCCTCTCCTCCCTCCCTGCCCCCCTGCATCACTGGAGAAGTGTTCCTGTTAACTTTCCATGTTTTCAGTTTTAGAAAGATTGTGCTTCTTTGGGGTAGTTTGTTATGCTCTCCAGATGGTATTGTGACAAAGTTTGTTTTCTATTAGATGCTGATTTGAGGGCACCAAATACATTACTTTGAGAAACAGAAGTTTTACTAGGCAAAACTGATGAAAAAGCATTTTATCCACTGACTCATGTAAACTGATTTGCATTTCCTTTTGTTTATTTTCTTACATTTATCCTGAAATGCACACACACACACACACATATATAAATGTTGACCTTATTCATGCTTACTTTAACATCAAGGTCAGGGCAACTCTGTGGTTGTCCCTATCAAGAACAGTCTTCTTTACTGTGGATATTTTGTGCCAGAAACAAAATAGAATTACATCCTCTTCTGCATCATCCTCCCCCAATAAATATCTGTACAATTAATCTTCTTATTTCTTAATTTCTAAAACATAATAGTTGTGAATTACTGATGCAGTGAGAGTTACAAAGAAGTAACCGCTTACTGATAATCAATAGCCAATTACTGATAATGTCCTAAATATTAGAAATAGTTGAAAGTCTGTATTTAGCTGTATAAAATGGGTTTTCCCATCTTACTTCTATACTGTAAAAAAAACCCCATAGATACAGAAGAAGATACATTTTCATGTATCATCAAAGAACATGAGGAGTATCTTTCAAGAGATTATGACAGTGTCTTGAAAAAGATTATAGCACATTAAAGTGGGACTTAAATAGGCCAAAGATTTCTGTTCATAAAAAATATGTGAAGAAATGTATAACTACAGAGCTGAATGAACCCATTGCTGCTGCCTTGATTCTTCTGGCTTAGTTTTAAACCTTTCACCTGTAATAGCTAGTTTCTGTAAGCTACTGAAATTCAAAGGGATGTATGTATTCACCTTTTATTGCTTTTGCTAAGGATATTTTAGCTGAAAAGATATCCTAACACAATGAATTATACTATGTTTGCAGCACCATGCCTGAAGCGGCTTCATTTTTGCATTAAGGAAACCAATGATTTTCAGTATAAAGATGAAAATACTAAGCTGAACAACTTTCATTAAAAGAAGTGACTTGTTACTGTTCATGCTTCCCCCCCACCCCCTCTACTGTCAGTCTTCTTAAAGTAGTGTAGGGACATTAAAAGAATCACTTGATAAAAATGCTGTGGAGAATTCTGTTAGATAGTGCTAAATTTGCTTTCCGTGTTCTCCCTTGCTGTGTATAAATTCTCCTTTTCTTTGCTTCTAATTTATTTAAATGCCATCTGCTTGTGTATTTTGAATGTAGCATTTCCAGATTCAGGATCAGTTTTGTGAAGACTGCCTTTTCCTTCGCTCTTTCTGATTCTTATCAGTAACACTTCTAACATAGCTGTCCTCATGAAGATATATATTTGTCATAGTGATAGCACACTTCCGAAAGTGTATTAAGCTAAACCAACTCCCACTGTTCAACTCAAAAATATGTTCCTTGTCATATGCTGCTCCTCACTGAAATTAAACTCGGGCAATATTTTAGCCTAGAGAAGTCAAGTCACTTTGTTTCCTGGCATGTTCAGCTTTGGCGTGGCTGAGTGTAGTTCTGCTGCTGTCCATTACTGGGCAGTTTAATTTGAGAGTGGGTGGGAAGGAGAGGCAAAGGGAATGATGCACAAGGATGCAAAAGAACTGAGAAATATATTCTGGAGACCCTTGTCCTAAGTTTCTGCAGCTGTTGCTGTCTTGGGTGGCTTAGATAAACCTTCAGAAATTGGTTTAGAATAGCCCCTGAGTTTGTGGCTTTGTAACTAATCCCTTAGCTTTGCAGCGACAGGGGACCTGTCAGTGAAGCTGATCATGGCAAGATTGTTCCATATGTATTTTGTTTGGCAGGGAGCTTGGTCTGTTACCAGCACTAGGACATTAACTACATATAGATTTCCTTTTAAAGTTATGGTGTAAAAGCAGAGGTGTTTTGACAGAACTTTAATTACACATGGCTACATTTATGATGTGACCCTAAAAGAGTAACAGAACCCAGTGGCTGAATTTCTAAAATGAAATTAAATGAGTCATTTCCATATAAGACAGTTGTTATAATACCTAAACATTTTATAATCACTACTGGCTGTTTACACATAATGTGTATTGCAAATGGAGAAGCACCACAGTTCTGCTCTCCTATTTAGAGCAAAGAGTGCTGAGAGGTGAGGACAGGCAGATGTTTTGCTGATCAGACCTGTATAAAATGCTCACTTGTCAGAAAAAATTTGAATATATATTGGAACAGAAGGCAGCTGGAACTTGCATTCTTTCATAATTAAGTATTGATTCAATTTTGTGTGAGGGACGTGCAAGTAGCTTCAATATTTCTTGCTTCAAAATTGGTCTGACAGTTATTCTTCTTAGGGTGCTGTCGTGGTTTAAAACCAGTTTCTACTCCCTCCTCCCTCTTTCTTTCCTCCCCCCCCTCCTTCCTCCCTACTCCTGGAGGGATGGGGAGGAGAATCGAAGGAATGCAACTCCCACGGGTTGAGATAACAACAGTTCAGTAACTAAGGTATAACACAAATCACTATTGCTACCACCAATAATAATAATGATAAGGAAATAACAAGGGAAGAGCGTACGATACCACCCGCCAAAACCAAGTCTGACCGGGAAGTGTGGTGTCCTTCCAGGTAACTCTCCGTTACATCCTGGGCATGACGTGCTGTGGTACGGAATACCTCTTTGGTCAGTTTGGGTCAGGTGTCCTGTCCCTGCTTCCTCCCGGCCTCCCCTCCTCCCTGGCAGAGCATGAGGCTCACAAAGTCCTTGGCCAGAATAAACATTACTTAGCAACAACTAAAAACTTTGGTGTTATCAGTTTTGTTCCCAGGTTAAGTCAAAACACAGTGCTGCACCAGCTACTAAGGAGGAGAAAAACTGACTGCTATTGCTGAACCCAGGACAGGTGCTGAGTCTCATGTGTGGAAATACATGAAGTTTCACAGGACTGTCAGCCGTAGCTTAGATACGTAGAAAAATGCATTATACGTCTTTTTACCACTCATGTAAAACGATTTCATAGGCATCTTTTCTCTGTGTTCTTGAAACGTTTTAAGTTTTGGTTCTGTCTTAAGATAATGGCAGACAATTGAATTTATGATGAAGCATGGCTGATATTCAGTAGCAAACAGATGCATTAGAAATGCGGTTCTATGCCGCATGCCATCTCTCCAGGTATTTTCTGTAGAAACCATTTGAAACAATTTCCAAGTGATTAAAAGGAACTGAATTGTACAAGCTGTGATTGATAACAGAATGATATAATGTAGCTCTTAATAAAACCTTTCAAAGATAAGAATGTTGTCAGATGACACCGAAGGGTATTCAAGAACCACTAGAAGTCATTCAGAGTAACAATGAACAGTTTTCTGTAATGCTTGTATTGCATTTAGGGACAGCTGGATGAAAGTCCAGCCCCAGAAGAATTCACTGTATTTTATCTTTAGCAGACTATTTCTTCTTCTTCAAACAAAAAAGCTTGCTCTTTGCAATCAAAATGCCACTGCTGTTGCAACTCTGATATTTGTGAATATGGAGTGTAAAATGGTCAAATCTAAGTATTGAGCTGAAGGATAATTTAATGTTGCAATACTGAAGTGGAAAACTAAAATAGTGCAGGTGAATATAAAGCAATTTTAAACAGTAAAGACAAATCTTCCTACATGTAGTTCTAGTCTTTCAAAACTTTGTGAATGCCCATTTAACATAAATCTATCTTTCCAACCATATGTACATGTATATAGACTCATGCAAACATGTGTACATATTATCCTGGCTGTATTTTATATGCATACAACTCTAAGCATATTAATTAAGGTTGTAAAAATAGTTATCTATAGATAAAATTCCAGTCAGCAGGTGGCTCAGACTTTTATGGAGCCTCTCACAGGCCATCATTCCCACCTTTCTACTGTCCTATGTAATAGAGCCAAGCCTGATCATGGAACCAAGAAGTGGTTGCACTGCAGGATACAGAGTCTGGAAACAAGGAGTCTCACTTCCAAGCATGAGATGAGCTTGGATCTGTGCATAGTTAGAGAACTGGGGCAGTTGCTTGCTTTCAGACCCTTATCTGAGGGTCTCATAGGGAAGGTGGGTCTTGTTTACTGCTTATGAGCTAGACATCCCTTATTTCACAAGTCTCATGACCTTTTTCTAGCTGCACCCTCCACTTACAGATCCTCACTGCAGTACTCTCTCATCAGACCAAAGAAAGATGAGGCAAGCAGGCTCTGTCCTACATGTGGTTTCATAAGACATTAGCTTAAGTGGTGTAAAGTCATAGAATCATCTCTTTTGTTTTGATTTTTGGGAGGTTGTTTCTAACCACCTCTTTCCAGAGTTCTGTTTTTCAGGGCGGTCCCACAGTTTAGCTGCACTGCTGAAAAGCAGCAAACTGTAATGTGAAGATAGGGTCTGGTGGCTGGGCTGTAGGTGAAATCCAGAGCTTCTTAAGGCAGCTCTGTTGTAAGTATTCATGAAGCTATAACCCTGGCAAGATAAAGCCAGGTTGGATGGGGCTTTGAGCAACCTGATCTAGGGGAAGGTGTGGAAGAGGGCTTGGAACTAGATGATTTTCAAGGTCCCTTCCAACCCAAACCATTCTGTGAGTCTATGAGTCTAGTTACAACAAGGTAAGTTAAGTCTAATTCCAAAGTAACTCTGAAGATTCATATGTAAAAAGTCTAACGTGCGTTGTATCTGTGTTATCAGAATCAGGGACCTTGGCATCAGAAAGCCCCTGGTTGCTGTCTATTAGCAAAACAAATGTGGCAGGGTGAACTCACTTAGAAAGAACTCTCATACTCTACCACCAGCAGCTCATTTCCATTACTCAAGTAGCCTATAAGTAAAAGTTGACAGACACAGAAGCTGTAAAATTGTTTCACTTCAATATTCATATTTGGGAAGAGGGTTCCTATAGAGAAATAATGAGACTAGAGAAGATATAAATGTCTTTATAGCAAAACTTCTGACTTGAGAAGCAAGCTATTTTATATTTTGGAAGGAACTCCATGCAGAATGAATATTGTAACAGCATATTCTTTGATCTGTAAGACTGGTGAGCGTCACTGAAATATATTTTGATATTTCTAGCTAGGAATTTGCCTTCACTGCACATCTAAGGTCCAGGCTTTTTGACCTTAGGATTATGAACAAGTCCAGGTGGCACAGCATTACTATTCTTTTGCATGAAGATGGGAAATTCATGATAATACTGGCATTGGTTCATGGTATTAAATACAGAACTGCTCACATGGGTATATTAAAAAGCTTTTTTTATGTCTTCATCTATCGTCATCTTGTCTTCAAATTGATAAAACCTCACCTCTGATGTAGGCCTTTATAACACTGGATATAGATAGACATGCACATGTGGGCAGGTCTTTTCAGTAAGATGTCTTTTCTCTGCCCTAATACTTTACCATCTAGCTTAAACTGAGCATGCTAGTGAAACATACATGCCAGAAAAAGGTGGTGAGTTCTGATGTGGTGGTGTTTCCACAGTAGGCAAGTTTATAAGTTTTTGTCAGTAGCTCTTTGTCTCCTGCTCTGATGGCGATGATGCATTGTGGGATTTATTTCTTTCTTGTCTCATGACTGATGCCTTTATAGAGGTGTGTGTGGAGTATTCCAGTAAAGAAAGGGTGTCTTCTTCATCCTTTCACTGAGCTGTTACAAGGGATACATTCTCAAATGAGCAATGTGCTGCATTTCTTTCAGTGTGAATTGGTTGTGGTTTTGATGTTATCTATATTGCAGAGTTGCACCTGTAAAGGTTCTTTCCTTCCATCCCTAGCAGGGGTAGTGAAGATCAAAAGGCAGATGCATGCATTAGGTTTTATAATAAAGAAATGTTAGAACTTCAGCTTACATTTTTCTTCATGCCGATCATTGAATTTTACTTCAAAATTAAATCTTTATATTTTCTCCTCTTTGCCCTCCTGGGGAAGGTTGACTAAACAGACTGGTTGTTCAGTGTCATAATTATAGGACTAATTGCCTCTGTCATCCTTTTCTGATCTTCCTGGGTATGCTGTTTTCTCATTTGTACATGATACTTTTCTGTGCTGCATTATACTGAAAGAAGGGATTTATAAAGTGTCAAGGAGAATTGATGGCACAAAGCCAAAGCAAAGAGATCAAGAGAAATAGGAGGTGTAGAATAATTGAGCAAATGACCAACAAGCAGATAGGAAAGATGCACTGTAGAAAAAAAAAAGAAAAACAAAATAATGATTTATACGTGTGTATTTCTGCTGAATTTTGCTGCTGGTAAGTTGGCTTTTCTGTCTCCAAGGTCACTTGGCTTAGAAGATTCAAGGATGCATTTAGGCAGGGAGTTCTCCCAGCCAGGACTAAGGAATGTAATGCATGATCTGGATGTCAGCTCTCAGTTCTGCACGGCACTGCTCATTTCAGTGCCCTCATTGGCACATTGGAAAATAAGCTAAGGATACCCAGTTTTCTGCTGCAGTAAGAATTAATATGGAAGAAAGAGTTGTACTCAGCTCCTAAAATACCCTGTGGCAGATTCATTTTTAGGATTTTCAGGTGGTTTAAGTTCTGATCCTCATCCTCAGGTGTTGCAGCTAACATTTTGATTATGACATACAAAATTACAGGCCTCTTTGGCAAATATGGATTCTAAAACCTTAGCTGGTTTTAGTTTTCTGTGGTTACTGAAGCCTGTTACAGAAATACCACTTAGTGGTAAGTCTGAGAAAGTACTCACTTCTTTCTGTGGTTTTCAGACTCTGTTAACTGGAAGTTGAATCTGAATCCTGTATTTGATTGTTTAAAAGTATCATTTGAGACTCACTCAAAATGTAATAAAGTTTTGATGGATTTTAGCAGCATACAAATATTTGTATTTTTAAAATTTGTTTTCTTTAGCAGTTAAAATAGAGGAAAAAGGATTTTTCTTTTTTTCTTCCTTTGTTTATCTCACCCAAAGTTCCAACTTAAAAGATTTGGGATTATGGACTGCCTTGGATTTTATCTTGAGTGTTTGGCTGGCCAGATAGATGGAACAGTCGACTTTGTGGATAATGTTACCTTCTCTATGTTACTGTGTTAAATACTGCATCCCTGCCAACATGATTGTAAAGGCAGTATAGTTGTAGAACTCAGCATCATATAAATAACCTTGTGTTTAACTTCTTTGGTCTCAACTTTATTTTTACATCCAGTGAAGCTGTTTTGACATTGAACCCAGCTCTCCATCTTTAAACCTGAATGTGCAGCTCTTTTCTATTGCAGCTATTTTTGCTTGACATCTTCCCTTCATGTTTTTATGCATTGTGATGAGCAGTGAGATTGGGAATCCCAGGTGCAGTTAGACTAGAAATTCAGCACGTGGCTGGAAAGCTGCCAGGAACTGGGATGAGTTGCAGATTTGAGAATCAATATGAACTGCCTGACTTTGCCTGTGGACTACCAGCTGGTTGCCCGTCTTCCTGCATACTTGATTTATGTTTTAGATGGGATTGCATAAAAATATACACTTTAAAAATATGATTTCTGGCATGAAGATAAGAGTTCTGTCTGCTTGATCTTAAAAAGGTAATGTCCCATTTAAACCTTGGAATTATCATAAATCTGATTTAGAGTGTTTTCAGTTAAGAGATTTTATTCAATTGGATTAGACTTTATTCACTTTGTTTATGTTTCTTTTAAATTTTGATGTAATTAAGAAAAGTTAATTTAGTTAAACTTTTCTTCTTTTATTTGCCATCTAAAGCAAGAATATTACACTATTCTAGAAAATGAGATTGGGGAGCATTCATATTCTGTTTTTATGTAGACACAGCTTTTTAAAACAGAGTTCTGAACAGTTGCGTTGCTGAATGTACAATTAAGGTATAGTGTATGATAAGTGCACATGGCTTTGTGCTTAAATTTCCCATTACTGTATGGTAAAACTGTGCAAAACCATAACATATTGAGATCAGAGTATTTTAGTTTTTTTTTTACACTCGTCACCATTGATTAATGTACCATGGTTACTAATAGCACATTTGTGTATTGTGGGTTGTGTCAATTAAGCTGTAATCCCATCAGCTACCATAAATCAAACTGGGCTAGGCACAATCAGAATTTGTGTGGAGGCTGTCTTGTTGGTAAAATGGTCTTTTAATTCAGTTGGTGATGTTCTGCTTCCAACTAATTCAATTCTTCTTTTGCAATAAGATGAAATAAAGCCCAAGAAATTCTTCACCACATCATGTCTTTAAAATAGTTGTATATTTTGGGAAGTACAAATATGGATACTTATATTTAATGAAATTCTACTGTAGTGTAATTTGTGTTTGCATATAAAAATCTTCAGCATCTAAAACCCCACTAATCCAAAATTGCTTCAAAACAATAAGTGAAGTGATTAAGTCAGCATTGAAGTGCCATAAAATCTGTCATCACTCACTGTTACCCAACCTAAATTGCATTATCACATAGAATATAATTTATACTCTTGTTTTTTTCTTTTATTTCAATGAGTTTGTGTTGTTAGATGCATGGAATTTATGCTGCATATTGTCTGTTGGATATATATAGTACTATATATGAAATGAAAATCTTATACTGCACTAAAAATGTCAGAATAAATTACGTCCCATATATATTTTCGTATGGTGATGGGTAAGGCTGGAGAATATCTTTGTAACCAGAAATATTTGACTTTATGAAATATGATGACTATGAGGCTGTAGGTTTTATAAGTTTTACAGCTTGCAAATTTGATTTATAAAACGATTAACAGTGTTGCTAAAGTGATTTTCTGGGATGGGTAACGTTAGAGTGTAGAGTCTAAATACATCAAAAAACATTCCTGCTGAGTAACAACGGGAGATATATTCTTGTATCTTACGGTTAAAAATAAGAACTTTTGTTTTTCAAATAGCAGTAGACATTGTTGGAAGAAAGGAAGTTTTAAAATGTATTCAGTGTGTTGTTTTTTTGTTTAGGCCTGTTAACTGGCGTACCCTCAATGGACATAGAAAATAGCTATTTTTTTCAGAAAGAACATAATAGAAAAGAAAGAGTTGTAAACTGTATACATTCAAATGAATAATTTGCCAATGGAGATTCCAGTTCAGGGGCTATTTCAACTAATCATGTCTTTGAGTTTAAGTACATGAGTATTTTTACTCAAACCTAACATGTTTAAGTACCCCATTGCCCTGAACTTGTAAGCACATAGCTGGGAGATGCCAACAGGTGATTTCAATCTGCAGTGGTATTAAATGTACAGAATGTTTGGTAGCTAACAGACGTCAATATCAATGTGCTTACAGGAGAAATGTTTAAAATTCATGTAATAAAATATAAATGAAGAAGTTGAAATAGAGGCAACGCATTTATTTACTTGCAAGAGACTTCAAATTTGAGCAAACTGGCATGCTTACCTTTTTTGGCTTTGATTGTGTTGAAGTTTATAATTTATAAGAATGGAAAAAAACATAGGTGATAAGTAATGGTTTGCAATCAGCTTTAGTAAGATTTCGTTGTAAAAATATGATCAGTATTTCTGAGAGATTTTCAAACAACTTTTTTTTCTGATATCTGATTGCAGAATGAATCATTTCTCAAATTTCCTTCACTAGCTTTTGGAAGAAGAATCTTGTAGAATATTTCAGTTAATGGGAGGTGCTCCACAGTTTACTTTCACCTGTGTTGAATGGAATGCTTGATATGGATTTTCAGCCCTAAGTAATCTTTTCTTCTCAAATTGTTAGCTGATGCCTGGTTTGCATGTCATTGCAACTATAAATTATTTTAAAGGTTCATGTGCAGTTCGTAAAAAGATGATCTGCTAGTTGGTGTGTCAGACTGTTAAGGATCCAGGAGTAGTAATATTCTTGTTGGTGCATGGTACAACTGGTTGGGGTCACCTTCTCAGCTAACACCTGCCTGAGGAATCTCTGGCTCTTTTGGATACCACTTCAATGCAGCATGGCTCTGTACAATGCTCTATCCATAAGGAGTTTCTCATCCTGGAAATACAAATATTAGTAACAAGAGTAACAGAACAGTAAGCTGTGTCATCACCATTTGGGTTTCCTTGAAATTACCAAAGGAAGCCAAATCTGAGGTTACTTAAATGTAGATTCAAGTTAAATAACAAAATCAGTTTGCTTTCTAGTCTCAGAAGAACTCTTCAGTTATGTTTTTCAATCCATGGTCTCTTTGAGTCTGTGAGTACAGGAAAGCTTCCCTGTTGGGTCCTCTCAGACATTTTCTTTGCGTGTGATTATATTGTACATTGGCTTCAGGAGAAAACTGACTTACAAAGCATTCTGCCCATTACTGTTTGTTCCTTCTTCCCTCACACATGGGCCATTAAAACTGTTCATTGGGTACTGCTGTAAATCATCTTGTTGAAATGACACAAGTTAAAATAAGCTGGTAGGAAACATTCCCTGGACATTTTTTTTTTTGGGGGGTAAATTTAAATGTTTACTTTTTTAAAGGTACATGAAGAAAAATACTCTTTCAGCAAATAGTTAACCTTTCCCAATGCGTTGCATATTGGTGTGTTAATATGAGGCAACATCTCACAAAAAATTGTCCAGAATCACTTATTCAAAATACAAAAGCCATGGACTGAAGTCAGCATTTCTCTAAACCAGATTTATAAACACTGTGTTGTTCTTTGTCAGCCCCTTTTCTAAGAATCAGATTTTTCCTGTGATTTCTTTCTGCCAACGAATGGACTTTGGATTAGCTTTCAAATGTTTTTCTATGCACACTTGCCATTTATGTGGAAAAGAGTGAGTATTTGAAAATCCTGTTTCCCTTTGCAAGGAATCACTGCTTTTCAGTGTGTCAGGGACAGTGTTAAGTTAGCTGGAGAAGTAAAGGGTTAGATCGTTACTGTTGCTAGAAAGTTGTTAATTAGCCAAAAAATGTTCTTCCTTTATGTTTTTTTCTCTCTTCCTGGGAAATCTTTCTTCAAGCTCATGTTGAAAAGATTAGCAGTGAAAAAGATTACAGAGAAGGATAGGCTATAGTTCCTTGAAGAGCTAGTATAGCCCTCTCTACACTGGTGGGAAAAATATTATATTCCAAGTAAATTATGTAAAAAGAGAATTGCTTGCCATTGACTTCTTACTGTCTGAGAAAGCAAATGGTCTTTTCTGTTGTGTTGTGGAGAATTTACATTATTTTGTTAAACGATTTCTAGGATAGAATGAAAGCATCTGGAGGAAATAATCGCAGAGAAAAGCCCAAGGGATAATCTTCAGGTACAGCAAGATAATTAGAGCTTTAGCTATACAGGCTGTTTGAAGTGTGATTCCATGCCCAGTGGAGTCAATAGGAAAAACCTGAAATGATTTCCACAGACATTGATTCAAAGCTTTGAGCTGGCAGAAGCAGCAAACCAATTTCTTGCAACTGTGGAAAAAGCTACGCTCTGTATCCATCAAGTAATTTTATAAATTCAGAATTTCTTCAGAAGCTCTAATCTATCTTTTAATGCCTGGCTTTGGACCAAAGAATGTTGTATGACCTTTGCTGCTTTCTTCTGTGGCTAGAAACACTCTTTATTGCAGGGAAACACTACACAAATCTCTAGAAAGAAGCTGTCTATATATAATTACCAATTATTTCTTTCTGTGTCAGATCAGGGAACAAGATTCTCAAGACAGCAATGTCTCTTGGCAATAGCTGAATATGTCCTTCTGTGAGAGCAGAGTCACCTTCTGGTAGGATGCTCTGGTAGATGGGCTTCTTAAACTGGTCATGTTGTGCATGTGAAGTAGGTCTACTGTGCCTTTGCCCTTTAGGTGGGCTGCTGGGCATTGCAAAATTGAGGTGCCTGGTGGGCTACCGAGGGAGACACTAATATTTTGCTTCTAAATATTGTTGAAGGCAAAATTGTGGAATGCAGGGAGACCATGTGGAACCTGGCAAAAAACCTCTTCAAGACTCCACTGAATCACAATTCACTGCAAATCTGACTCCAGGTTTAAGTTTGTAGATGGTAGCCATGAATTTGAATTCCCTTCTGGATCAGAGAAGTGGCTTAAGGATTTCTGTGTGGGCTATGGAGTACTTATATAAAAATCTGTTTGCAGGACAGACCTTTTCCTTAGTGAGTGCTACTGTCAAACTGTTGTGTGTCAGGCAACAATTTTCTCACAGCTTTAAGGGAAGGGAACTTAATTTTGCAGTGTTTTTTCTCTATGTTAATTGTGGGAAATATCAAGTGATGGAAACCTTTTTAATAATATTTCTGTCTTGCTTTCTATGTGTGCTTCCACAGCATCCATGTGGTTTATGTATGCTGGTTAATTTATGAATTAGACTCTTGAGTATCAAAGCTGTTACTTTTTGTACTGTATGTTAAACGAAACATGCAGAATGGTTTTTTTGGTGTCAAGTGTCTGAAAGGGCTAAGAGTGTCTTCAGTTAACTCTTCTTGGCACACATGTGGTATTGTCATCCTTCAAATAAGTGACCAAGAAACAAGCACAAGCAGAAAATTGTATATCCCTGGGTGCCACTACGTTTTTTAATTTCTCAAAATTGAAATTTCTTCTAAAATGCTGTTGGGCTACAGCCCCAGAAAAATGACTTGTATGCTTGCTGTAAATAAATAGACTTATCTTAACAATATTACAAGTTGGCTTGCTGTGGGACCATCCTGAACAGGAGAAAAAGCAGAGTTTGTTAGGGCCGGACTGAGAGAATGCATCACACAGCTGAGGGTGCAGCCTGGAAAGGGACCTTCTGTGTCATTGCACTCTGTCCTGTTTTTGTGTTTGGAAGGTGTATCAGCAATTCATCAAACTCCAGTTTAAATAGGCCTAGAGTCTTGTGCTTCTGATACTACTACCAGAAGATGTTGTGGAGTCATTTTTTTTTATTTTTTTTTTTTTTACTTTT
>NDXB01015272.1:269677-283666 GCA_002631895.1 Agapornis roseicollis | reverse complement strand
TTTTTTTTTTTTTTTTTTTTTTTTTTTTGCTGTTGTGACATTTCATCCTGAGCATTTTTTAATAAACTGGACAAAATCAGTGACATCGTTCTTTATTCTCTTGATTCCAGGAGAAAGGAGGCTAGCAACACAGAAAAGTGTATTTCACAACATCAAAATATTTCAGATATGAATTATTCTGAGAGTTACAAATACTTTTCAGTTTTCTATTCTAACTCTCTTTCTCCCTTCTTTCTAGTCTCCCCTATATTTATCCAAAACTGGTCTGACTTTGAGAGTACAAAGTATGTTATTGAGGGGATTCTTCACAGAGAGTTTATTAAAGGGAAGAGGGAAAAACTGTAAATGAATTCATGCAGAGCTATAATTCATCGAATCCTGCAAGGGACATTGCTCTATGTGACGCTCATTGAAAGTGGTAGGAGATTGGTTTAAAATGGATAAAAGAAAATACTTTTTTACGAGGTCTTAGTGAAATACAGAAGAGAATTTTTGATTGATTTGCTCCAACAAGAGATCAGAAGGAAGCTGTCACCTTTTTATCATTTTCTGAAACTAGTACTGTAGTTACTGAAAACTTAACTTTTAATACTTTCAGCGTATGCTAGTGTCTTCTAACAATGTCTTTGCTAGTTTCTGGAGGTTCAAGTGGCACTTTTATGTGTTTATCTCTGACTGTACCTCTGCTTGGTATACTTGTGAAATTAAAAGGAAATGAGCAGCTCTTGTAGTTTCCAAAACTGTCATGCTAAAATAAATCATAAGCATAATTTGGGAAACTTGTCAAACTGTAATTAGGATTAGTTTTGTTGAAGACTGTGTTTCAGTGGTTACTAAGCAAAACATAGAACATAATTAATGACAGCCACTTCAAGTCACCTTGTATTATATGCCTCTTAACTGTTGATTTATTGGTGCAAAATTACAAAGAGGTGGCAGTGCCTGCCAGTTCAGCATATTTGGGTGAGCCATTCAATCACCTCTAACATATTTCCTATGTAGGCTCGCAGCCACAGCTCCGCATCATGTGGCTTTGCTGCCAAAAGAAGATATATGTAGCTTGGAACCCTGTAGGAGAATGCTGCTTCAAGTGTGTGCTATGCTGGTGTTTTTCCTGAGGACTCTTCTGTTTCATCAGCACTAGCTTTGTTTACATACCTATAGAGAACCTTTACATACAGAGTCAAGAAAAAGCACATTGTAAAAGTACAGCTCTTCTAGGCACACTGTATTGCAAGGAAGAAGAAAGATCAGTGATCCTGCTTCAGCCAAAATAACATAAAAACTCCTGCAAATTCAGTAGCCCACTGAAGAAAAAAGAAGACCTTAACAGATCATTCCTAGGATGGGGCAGGTAATCATAGTTGTGTGTCAACATTGGTGTTTAACCTTCAACCTCAAATCTGATCAAAGGTATGTCTGTGGTTTTTCTGATATCCTGTGCTGAAGGAAGGGGAAGGGATAGCAAATTATCAGACCTGCAAGAAACCAGTTGAAGAAATGAATCTGGTCACCTGTTACAGATGCCCACTTAATGGTCCTTCAGTTCAGAAGAAAACACAACATCTCAACTGCTTGTTGCAAAGAAAGCAGGGAAGACAAAGAGGTCTAAGTCTTCATTGTACCTGGAAGTGTGTTTCCCATATGAGCCTGGTAAGCTGATCATAGTTCACTGAATAGACTAGCTCAGAAAAAATACTATTGACCTGTACCAGTGTGATCTAAGGGAAAGTTTCTGGCATGACAATTGCAGTTGCTGATGCTGTATAAGAAAGGCTGATAAAGCTGTTACATGGGCAAATTCTTCGTGTCTGTAAATACATGCACCCACAAGAGTTTCAAGGATTGATGACAAATTACTTTACTTTCTTGTGGAGTCACACGAGGTTCAGTTCTCTCTTCAGTTTTCTCTTTAGTCCCTTTGAGCATCCAAACACAGTAAATTGCAGATTCACCAAGGGATGTGAAAGACAGTAATCTGATATAATCAAAAAGGGAATAAAGGGTTTTGATCAAGTGTGAAGCAGCATTAAAGTACTGGAAGAGGAGAGGAGTTAAAAAACAACATGAGCATGGAAGAGATATGCTGTAATTGACAATGACAATTATGGGAAGGCCAGAATGTCTGGAGAAGGCTGGATTTTCTTCAGGCCAAGTGGGGAAATCATTGCAGGGATTCATGTGCCTGGAGATGTGGTCCCTTAAGTGTTATTTCAGCAGTAGTATTGTGATCTGATTGCATCCTGATGAGTCAAGACATTTCTATGACTGAAAAAACATTTCAAGGGGTGTCTCTAGGAATAACAGCCTTTGTCATGGTGAGAAGGCCTTCTGTTGCATAGTCTAAGAAGTGAAATTTCATGATAAGTTTTATAAACATGAAGGTTCCTTGCCTTTCTTAATTAATTGCTATTTCTATAATCCATGCATTTCTGTGTATTATAGGTTACATACAATTAATTAATTGTGGTTGGGCATTTATTTTCAAATGAAGCTAACCTGTACGTTTATTACACAATTAATGTGAAATTATGAGAGAATGTCTGTGAAAAACAGTGAGTATTGAGCACATTATATACCAAATGGGTGAGTGTACTCTTCTAGATCTTAAAATAATGGTTGGGATTATTAGTTTTTTGTCTGATGCTTCTGAAGTTTTACATAAGTTATTTCAGGTGCTGAAGTTTGAAAGGGCAGGTTATAATATTGTTCTTCAACCCTCTGTCAAGCATATTACTCTATTCACTAATATTTGTGTTGTCACTGCAATGCTGAATATTCACTTGTAAGTAAAATAGCAACTCCTGCCTAGGATATAGCTGTGGCAAGAGACAGAAGTGTCTTTTGAGAAATACATGTTTCATTTTTTCTTGCTGGTAGGGTAGCTGGTATTATTGAAGTCTGTCATAATTTGTCTCTGTGGATGACTATCTGGTCATCACTGTAAGACCTGCGAGCTGACACCAAGCTGAACTTCCAAGTGGAGCAGACAGCTAGGAATGTAGTGAGATCATGTATGGTAATGCAAAGTGCAGTACCTTTCATGTCATCTTTAAAGAAGGATGCATTGTACTTCTTTCGAACAGCTATTGAAGCTTTGAAGAAGAAGAAATTGCGATTGGAATATCCATAAAGAACTAGACATAGCTTTGGATTTTTATTCCAGATAGCCAGAGGAGTTTCAGCACCTTTGAAGGTATTAAAACAAGCCTTGCTTGTTTAAGCTGTATTTGAAATGCAGATGGGGGAAAAAGAAATAAAAAAATCAGTGGTTGCTAAATGAGAGAGAACTAAATTGTCTCTATGTGTAAAATATCTTCTTGAGGAGTATCAAAATGATAGTATGAAAAAACAGAACAAACTGTCCTCTTACAGAAATATTATAATGTGTCTTTCATCAAGTACAGCTGTGAGATAAGAAGAGGGTTCCTCTGCTGATATAATTGCCATTGTTTAAGCTAAATCAGTAGATTTTTAATGCTTGCACCAAGAAAGAATACCCCAGTTCTCTTTTGTTTTTCTTCATCCTCATATATCTCTCATTTGCATTCTCATATGTCAGTGAAGTGCTAGACTTTGATCTTCCACGTACTTAATAATTTGCTTTAAGCAAGTCCTTAGTCCTTTTGAATCTGATTTACATTTGAACCAATACTGTTGCACATTGTTCCAGCACTGAAAAAGGACCTGGAATCACATGAGTTTCTGTCAGGCTGAATATATAGTTTGACTTTTAGAGGAAGGAGATGATGTCTTCATTGTAAAGGAGAACTTGATTTGTAGACTTCAGAGTGAATTCTGCCTACTTTCAGTGCAGATGATTTGGTGAGTTGGGGTGCTGCCTTACTAAGTTCACCACAGGACTGTGATGGTCTTCTACATGGTATTATACAGATTTTTAAGAACACTTCATGGTGCACATTTGAATTATCTATGTAGTCTGAACTGTATTAATAAGAACCAAACCAAAAAGACCTTCTACATTCAAAGACTGTTAGATGCTGATCCCAAAGTTGTTTATTAGTGCCTTTTATTATCCTGAAGATCTGGCAGGTTATTCTCTTGCTTCTAATAGGCTTTGCAGTACTTTGTACAAGTTATTCCTACATTTTCCAAGAAGAAAAGCCTGTGTGCTCTTTCATGATCTTCATCAAGCATTCCTGATGCAGCAAAATCTTTAATTGGGTTCTTTTTCTTTTAAGTGAAATGATCAGAAGTTGTTTTTCTGTAAATAATAATGAAGCAAGATGGTATGGAAAAATTATGATTCTAAAAGATGAAACTCTTCATAAAAAATGAAAACTATATTATTTTAGCATAAATTATTCATAGGTTATCAAGTTTAGATGAGGCGTGTGAACCTCACTTTGGTTCTTTAATATAGGTTTAATATAACCTTAAATTTGTGATGCAGGGAATGGAATTCTACTCAGAGAAACAACTCTGATTTATGTATAACTGGAAAAGTTTGTGTATTCATTGGGCTAGTAGTACTGAGTGCAGACATTTATCTTCATGACTTTGTAATGCCATGGTATAATATGGGTCATAGAGAAGACTGTATTTGAACGAGTAGTGCTCCTTTAGGAGAAGAATGTACTACATCTATTTGGTCTCTTTGCCAAGAATGGTCAGGAATGTTCTCAGCTTCTGTTACCTGGTAGGTGCGATTGGTTATGTTAAATTTCTGTCTGCTTTACATTCAGTTTACTCGAAATTTCTTTTCTATGGATTCTTTTGCTAGTTCATCTTATTTAACTGCTTTTTTTTTTTTTTTTCCCCTTCAANGCTATTTCTTGTTTGTATACTTTTATAATATAAAGATTCATTTTTTTTTTTTATTTTTTTTTTTTTTTGTTTTTTTTTTTTTTTTTTTTTTTTTTTTTTTTTTTTTTTTTTTTTTTCCCTTCAACATCTTTGAGGCTTATATGGTTTTTGAAATCTCTTTGTCACTGCATTTTGTGTATATAGTTTGCAAAACTGTATACACAAAACATTTTAACTTTGGTGAAGTCAAAATCAACTACACCATGTAAAGTTCTTCCTCCAGTAATGCTCCTATTTGTATTCATAGTCCCTTTGGCAACATAGTCCCTCAGCTTTTAGGCCCATCCTTACTGGCTGTCTCAGACAAATTTGTCATTTCTTTGACTTGTTTCTCAGTTTGTCTGTCTGTGTTTCTCATCTATTTCAACTGTGTCTCTCAAGCCTTCTGGCAATACTTTTCAGCTTTTCCCACTGCATTTCTTGGTGCTCTGAGGCAGGATCTTTCAGTTCCATCAGCACTGAATCTTTGCTTCTTCAGAAATAATCCAGTCTTTTTTTTTTTTAGCTGAAGCTAGTGCTTTTCTGGTGTTCCAAGCTAACTTCTTAGTTCTTTGGTCATCACCCTGAAATCTGTGAAATACAAGATATCTGGAGAAGAAGTAGGAATAGCCTCTTTGTTTTTCTGCAGTTCTTCTAGTTGTTGATTACAGAAAATATTATATCATTTGGATGTGACAAGAGTTTTGTGTTTACTACAGAGTAGCATTCTAATGAAACATGCATACTAACAAGAAGATATTTTGCAAGAAATATGTTACAAAATTCTATTATTTAAGATGTAATTGAAATCAGATTTTTCAAAATTTAAATCAAATTTAAGCATAAAATATTCTCTTTTGAACTCAGATTGTAAGTAGTAGTGGATTTTTGGGGACCTTAGTGGTTTGTGTTCTTTTGTGCCGATTTAAATTTGAGGCAATATTCAAACACTTTATTATTCTTCTGAAGTCTTAGTGATGGACTACTCAATTTGGGAAGGCAGTTTGCTAAATCCCATAAAAAAAGAATATTGAAGCGTTGTATGAGTTTTGGGTAGTTACAGGTTCTTGTGCTATTGGAAGAATAAAGTTTTGTTTATATTGATTTATTTTGTTTAATTTAGTTCCATGACTTGTTCAACATGGATTTGAAAAACCAGAAAAGCTGACTGTCTTTTCCCAATTTATGTTGAATAACTAAACTTGAGTGGGTTAGATTTACTACAGAAATTAAAAAGGGCACACTGACTGAAGAAATTTATTTAATTCATAACCTTATAGGTAGCAGCGATATGTGATGCATCAACAGAATAGCTGTGTTGCAACTATAAGTATAGGTAATTCTATATTATAGCTTATTAGATGTTGATGCTATTGTTTTATTCATTATAATAGCCTTATACCTGGGTCTTTATTATCCTACCTGGCTTGACCTCCCTTCAATCCTGTTTCTTTGTCAGGCTCTGGCCAATACTGACTTCAAGTGCCTGGAGTCAGTTCCCCAAATGGGGATGATGGTTTGGGGTCTGTGCTAGATGGTGTGGGGGTCTGCTAGAAGAGAGAGGTCATGAGAGGAAGGACCGTGCTCATAAACTACAGTGACATCTTGCACTGAAGTCTCTGGCATAGGTGGAGTTCTAGTGGGTCTGGTGTAAGCCCTAGGAAAATTAGGTTGGCAAACAGTAAAGAGTGAAGAAGAGGGACCTTGGCTCTACCATAGCCATCAGCTGGGAGCACATAGCTTTTATTCATTGAAAAATGCCTTGCAAGCAGCACCTTGCCTGTAGGTTTAAACGTAGAGATATTTTTAGTGCATCACATAAAATTGAGGATGGCCTGTCTGCAGAGATATCTTGAGAACCTCTTCTTCTGGCCAGAACATGAGTTTAGACTGAGTCCTACCTGTAAAAGACTGTGGGATGTAGAACCACTTACAATTAAAATTCCCTCTGTCTGGTTTTAGTTCTTCAGCTAAAGCATAATGATTACATAACAGGGACATTCAGATGACATAAATGCACCAAAATTTTTAACCATGCTCACAAGCCAAACTTAGGAAAAGTGTGTAAATAACCTCTGATCTGCTCAAATTTATGAGTTTACCGTAAAAGACTGGTATCCTGCCTGTGCGGAGAAGGTTAAGCTGTTGCGGTGTCTCAGGAGTGATTGCTAAGGTTTTTTTGATTGCCTAATTACTTTCCTTATTTCTTCATTCTTTTAGGGAGCTGTAGAAAGTGTGCTTTTTTATTCTCAGTAAATACTTGTCTGGAGTGACAGCAATATGCTGCCTTGGCTATCCTATTCTAAAAGCATTGATTACTTCCTGAAAGGTTTCAGTTCTCTGGCAGTCACAAGCCATGTTTTCTCTGATAATAACCTTTTTGTTATTGGCATAGACTGTATCTAGCTCTGGGTTTTGTTCCCTGCCTATCTGTCAGTTCATCCACCTGTCTGATTTGCTGAAACTACAGAGATTTGAACTAAGATTCATACATTTGTAACGCACATGAAAAATTCTCAGTTGCATCTTCTGAATCTATTTGAAGCAGGTTATCTGTATTATATTATGGAAGTCCTTTCTCTGCTTGAATATTGGCTTCCAAATTTTTGTTTAGTGCCCATGACAATGCTGTCTGGTTTAAACCATATAGACCCTAACAATATGCACCCATGAATGCTGAGGGAGCTGGCTGATATCATTGTGAGGCCACTTTTGATTATCTTTGAAAGGCTATGGCGATTGTAAGAGGTACCCCAGGAATGAAGGAAAGCAAATGTCACCCTTGTTTTCAAGAGGTCAAGGAGGGCCTAGGAAACTACATTTCCACACACATGAAGGGCAAGAAGGTGACTGGGAAGAGTCACCATGATTCAGCAAGGGGAATTCATGCTTGACCAACCTGATGACCTTCTATGATAAAATAACTGCCTTGGTATATGAGGGGAGAGCAGTGGATATTTTCTACCTGAACTTCAGTGACATCTTTGACCCTGCCTCCCATAAGACCCTCATAGAGAAGCTGATGAAGTACAAGCTAGATGAGCAGATAGTAAGGTGGATTGAAAACTGGCTGAGTAGCTGAGCTCAGATGGCGATGGTTAGTCAACGAAGTCAAGTTGGAGGCCAGTCACTAGCAGTATACTTCAAGGGACAGTGCTAGGTCCAGTCCTGTTCAAAATCTTCATTAATGATCTGAATGGTGGGTCAGGGTGTACCCTCAGTAAATTTGCAGATGATGCAAAACTGGGAGGAGTGAGTGATACACTGGGGTGTTGTGCTGCCATCCAGAGGGACCTCAGAAAGCTGGAGAAATGGGCTACAAGAACCTCATGAAGTCTAACAAAGGGAGGTGCCAAGTCCTGCACCTAGGGAGAAACAACCCCATGCACCAGTACATGCTGGGGGCTGACTAACTGGAAAACAACTTTTCAGAAAGCAGATCATGGACATGAAGTTGACCATGAGCCAGCACTGTGCTCTCACAGCAAAGTAGGTAAATGGTGTCCTAGACTGCTAGGAGGGCTGCTAGAAGGTCAAGGGAAGTGATCCTTCTCCTTTACTCAGCACTGGTGAGGCCACGTCTGGAGTGCTGTATCCATTCCTGGGCTCTACAGTACAAGAGAGACATGGGCATTCTGGAGAAAATCCAGTGAAGGGCCATGAGCACGATTGAGGGACTGGAGCATGTCTGCTTTATGGAGAGGGTAGGAGAGCTGGGACCATTTAGCCTGGGCAACAGAAAACTCAGGGGGGATTTCATCAATATGTATAAATACCAGAAGGAAATGTGCAAGGAAGATGGCACCAGGCTCTTTTCAGTGGAGGGTAGGAGAGCTGGGACCATTTAGCCTGGGCAACAGAAAACTCAGGGGGGATTTCATCAATATGTATAAATACCAGAAGGAAATGTGCAAGGAAGATGGCACCAGGCTCTTTTCAGTGGTGCCCAGTAATAGAACAAGAGGCAATGGGCACGAACTGAAACACAGGAGGTTCTTCCTGAACATTAGGAAATACAGTTTTTTCAGTGGGGGTAATCAGGGAGTGGCACAGGTTGCAGAGAGATTGTGGAGTCTCCATCCTCGGAGACATTAAAAAGTCAGCTGGACGTAGTCCTGGGCAACCAGCTCTGGGTGGCCTTGCTTGAGCAGGGGTGTTGGACAAGATACAGAACTGATGGACAGGGGCCGAGCAGTTGATGTCATCTACCTGGACTTGTGCAAAGCATTCGACACTGTCCCACACGACATCCTTGTCTCTAAATTGGAGAGACATCAATTTGATAGGTGGACCACTCCGTGGATAAAGAACTGGTTGGATGGCCACACGCAAAGAGTTGTGGTCAATGGCTCAGTGTCCCCCTGGAAGCCAGTGACGAGTGGTGTCCCTCAGGGATTGATGTTGGGATCGGTCTTGTCCAACAAGTGTGGGGTGTCCCTGCTTATGGCAGGGGGGTTGGAACTAGATGATCTTAAGGTCCTTTCCAACCCTAACTACTCTATGATTCTATGACCTCCAGAGATCCCTTCCTACATCAGCCATTCTGTGCTCTTATAGCACTGCACTAATACCACATTAAATGTGTTAAAGAATTTAGTCTTATACTTCCTGTAGTACTGTTTCTGAATTGGCTCTGGAATTACAGTGAGATCTCTTCATCCAACTCTTTCAGTTGTTGCCTCTTCATGGACTTTTATGATGTCTGTAAATGGGATTTCTCCATGGTGCTTACAGTCATTGCTGATGAAAAATCCCTACATATGGCACAAATTTAGTCACTTAATCTGTTATTCCCAGGAATCTCAGTATCTTTTCTGTTGGTTTGACATGGTGATAATGCTACCCTCTTGGTTTGCCTTTGTATCTTTGCACATTAACAGTTCATACTTCCAGTGCAGCACTTGCGTTGTATGCCCTTCTTTTTGGTGTTCTTATTTGAACTTGGCATTTTTTTTAATCTTTCCAAAGTTGTCCAAAGCTTTTTGCCACTCTCTCTTCTTGTTTTTACCCATGTGAAGTGTTACCATGTAAAACTTGATATACTCTGTCTGTGCCATTGCAAGATGAATGCGTAACCTTTTCAAATGGCATCTCCCAGAATTTTGCATATTCATTTAACATAGAAATATTTGACATCAGTGGTCCCTCAAAATATCTACCTCTTAGGCAATAAAAAAAAGTTCCAATTTTATACTGGTTCTTCCTTGTGCAAAAGCAAGGGAAGATGTACTTTCTGTTAACTTATAACCTGCAGTTGTCTTACTCTGCTCTCTGACTTTGACAGCAGTGTGGCCGCAATGGGGATCAGTCACTGCAAGCTTACTGCTATCCCAAAGCGGTTCATTACTAGTATGTTAGTATTACTGGCCTCAATTAGCAGTCAGTAATGCACTGCATACATTTTATTGTATTTAGATTTTTGTATAATGCAGGTAAAGATTGGTTTAGAATGTAAACTCCAGTGGAGGTCACATCACACACTGAAAAATTCAAGTGAATTACCAAAGGGAGGAGGAAATGTTTTTATCCTCTCATTGAATTCATTGAAGTAAGAAGCTGCTTACCAGCCAGTTTAGTATTGAAGATAATTTTTAGTCTAACAGACAGATATTTCTGTATCTAAGGAAGTGAACAAACACTGGTAAGATAAATGGACAGACTGTGTCTCAAAAATAGGGGAACAGAATGAGTCAGGATGAAAGACTAAGTCCATTTAGATCCCAGGAACATTTTGAAGGTGAGATTGGTTGTGGTTTACACACAAAGCCGTTGTGGTTTAACAAAGGGGTGTACAGAGATGTGAAGATCTACAAGGGAGGGGAGGAGTTTACCTGAAAATGCGCTGTGAGAAGTTCATCTCTTACAGATGAATTCCCAGACCAAAACTGCTGAGTTAGTTTTCAGTGATAGGGAAAATATGAAACTGAAATTTTTTGGAACCATGATTGCCGGCTTGTCAGTGCCAGCTCAATATGGATGAAAGTATGAATCAGTGTAAATACATTAAGCATAGATTTTGCCTATTTGGTGATAACTTTCATAAGCATTTGCTACAGTATTATCTGTTTTGAAAGTTACTGATAAAATTTGTTACCATTTTTAAACTTTAATTTGGCTTAAATGTGATTTAAGGGAACTAACAAGGCATTTTTTATACAAAAGCATAGCAATACCATACGCTAGGGCATTTGTGTATCAGAAAGATACACAGGAAATACTATTTGGAGTTGGTGTGGCTGTCATAATTCTCTTTGTCAATATACTCATGGCATTGGCAGAGGGAGGAGATTTAGTCCATTACCTTTCCTGTATTTCTTCCTTCACACTAAAGGGGACTTGTCCAGGCCATCACAGTATGTGCAGCTCTGCCTGTTCTCTGAGGTCTGCGTGATTTTCTGTCCTGGGTTTCTTTACTGGTGGGATATTGGATTTTCAGTCTTACTCATTGTGTTAGAGATCTGACTGATCTTTATGAACTTAGTTCTGAACTGATTGACTCCTGTTGTTTGTCAGGCTCTTCTTTTAAGTTCTTCCTGAAGGTCCCAGTAGTCTGTTATTGAAGTACTTGTCCCAGGTCTGCCAAAACCTTTTCTGTTCTCAGCACTTGTTTGCCAAACTTCAGTAGTACCACTCAGTTTGTATCAGTTATCAGCCTCGTTTTAGTATAGTGCTTATATGTTGCGACTTCAGATTAAAAATAATAAAATCTTTCTAGAGTTTTTATTTTTATGTGGTTTGCAGTATTCTTCCATTTTTGTAACACATTTTCATATTTGGGTTCTATTCTCTGAGTTAATTGAAACTATTAAACACTTCATGTACATTTGAAACTGTAACTGTCAGAAATAAGGCTACTTTCTAATTATTGTCTTTCTCTTCACTAGTACATACTGCTTCCAGGTGTAGAATGAAGCACCATTTTGGTCTCTTTGTGTTGTTTCCCATGCTCAGAGATATTTTTCAGCTCTGATGGAGATTTCAGCTACTCTACTTTTCCATCCTATTTATTTCTTTAATTCCTTTATTTTTTCCCTGCTGATAACCGTGTTGGGTTCAGAATAACTCTGGGCCCAAAGTGTTTAAAACCCACCCTGTTTATTCAGAGACATATCACTGCCTGCCTCTGCATACCAGGATGTGGGCTGAGTGGAGCATATTGCTAAGCCTTCTTGCACCAGGAAAGTGAAGCTTCTTAACAGCTCAGGTCCTGGTGCTTTATTTTACTATGGGAAATCTGGAGTGCCTGTGTAGGAAAAGATGATTTTTCTTCTGTCACAGTATTGGACCCTTGCTTTTTTAACTATGATTTTTTACCTGTGATGGGTAACTGCAGAGCACATTGCTGGCAGCCTGTGCCCATGCTGATACAAAACAGAATGAAGGTGTAAATTCACAGAGTTAAGTCTCTCCAGGATATCTAAATGGACCCAGAAGTTCAGCCTTGACTTTCACATTTCGATTCCTGGTCCATCAGGATGTTTCTGGGAGCCTCTTGTAAGGATGACTGTGGATTCTGTGAGAAGACATAGTTGAAATGGTTGCATCCTCAGGCATGAGTGGGGAGGAGAGAGTGTGGGCATGCAAGAGAACAGAATGTGTTTCTCTAGAATTAAGGATGATGGAGTTTTTGTAATATGTCGCTGAAGGTTATTGATTCTTGGTATATTAAATAAACTGATTAATAAATTGCTCTTTTTACTATTAACATAGTAAAAAGTTATCCTGTTCTATTATTATCTAAATTATTTGCATAAGAACATAAGGTAAGTGTTAGTGCTTATGTTAAACCGTAAGACCTAAAAACAATGACTCAGAAGCTATCCAGGACAGTATATTTGCATTTCTTCATCTTCCTCTGGAGGAGAGAATATAAATGCATGCAATCCCCACAAAAACATTGCCTTCAGATGTGATGTATATGATTAGCTGTATTATAGTTTTATCTCCAGATGGAATATTGGGATACATATTTTTGAGATACTAGTAATGTGAAATAGCTGCCTGTATTCCCCAAATTCATGTTTCTACTTTCAGTACTAAACTGTGCCCATCACCTGTGAATATGATCTCACTTTAAAGCAAACATAAAACAGGTAAATCTGGGCATATAGAGTTTGTAATAATGGGAACATTCATGTCTTTATTACTGTAATGTAAATCAGTTTTATGTATGCTGAATGAAAAGATTTATTTTGCCTCATTTTTATAACTCTCAAGTAGTATAGATTTCTGGAGTTTTCTGTGTACCTGCCCCTTGGTTTTGCAGTGAAGGGAAGGAATACGGCAGTGGCACTCAATCATTTTCTTTGCAGCAGTATTCATACTGGAAGTGCTCAGTAATCAGTGGCATGTTGTTTTCAGCTGTAGAATCCTCATGCTCTATTAACTGTGGTGGTAGGAAAATGGCTGTTGGCAATTTTCCATCATGTCAATGCTCTTAGTATTTGCGTTAGAAACAGTATTTATGAAGGCAACAAAAGTCTTTATTGTTTTTTGCTCTCTCTATATCTTTCGATGTTGAGAGTTGGAATATATTTTTTCTGTTCATCTGTTGTGTATATACTGTAAGGGATGTAACACTGCAAGTTGCAGTACTAGCCTTGTAACTTGGCATAACAAAACCTGAGCTGATTTCAGTCAGTGTCTCAGTTTGTTCCATGTAATCTGTGTTCTAATGTATGTCTAAGAGTTTAGAATACCCACATTAGGCTGAAGCTTGGAGAAAGGTTTATATCTATAAGAAAACTTTGTCAAAGATTTTTTTCCTCCTTGTTTGTTGCTGTGCAGCATTTAATAATGATCTATCCAGGTATTATTTAAAAGAAAGGTATGGCTCATGCAGAGATCAATACAACCAAGATGAGGCATAATTAACCCTCAATGGACGATTGCATTAATTTTTCATCTTAACATTGATTTATTTGATATACTTTGAAATAATAAAGCAATGATCTATAGATTTGGGTTATGAAAATTGAAAGCAATTTCCTAATATGCATGTCAAATAAAATCAACTGGATTCTATTTTATTTTCTTAAACAGTAAACAGCCATCATCCAGTGTCAAGGCTCAATTGCTTGGAAAAATAACAAAGTTTTTGTTTCCACATTGCTGCTTATTCTGCCCATTTACCCTTCACAGCTTTCTCTCCCACATTTCCCCCCCCCCCCCCCCCCCCCCCCC
>NDXB01015272.1:241206-269636 GCA_002631895.1 Agapornis roseicollis | reverse complement strand
CACGCCTTTCCCCCCCCCTTCCCCCCCCCCCCCCCCTTGGATCTTTTAGTATTCACATTGCATTAAGCATCTGCTATTTGTATCAAACACTCTGGAAATCCATCCATTGTTTATGTCACTTAATGTTAAGTAATACTTTGTACAGCAATAAGAAGCAATAAAAACCCTAGCAATAAACTGCTGTGTGTCAGTGATTTCTCCTCAGGGTCTGCAACAAGTCATTTAATTTGACCGAAATAATGGCAAACACTTTTAGACCTTTGCATTAACTCTGCAGGCTAATGTCCATGTGGGTTGATAAGTGCCATGTTTACAGAAGGATATTGGTGGTGTAGTCCCAGAGATAAAGAGTGATGGGTGCCAGAGTAAGTATTTAGGTAAACAGAAGTGTTAGTCAAAGATTTCCCATGGGGCTGTCATCCTGGTTGTTTGCAACTTTTGTGTGTTTCAATATTTTGCAACTAGTGAGAGATGAAAGAAGAATACAACTTAGTTGTAGTTTAAATAAAAGTAATAGTTAAAAGACAGCTAATTTAGGGTACCTAGCTCCTCACTGCCAGAAATGAGAGACTGAAATGCTTTAGTCTTCAGGAAATGTGCACTTAGTATTTTCTGAAAATCTGGTGTCTTGTAGTGTCTCAAGTTGAACATACACATCTGTCAGTTATGTGTCTGTCGTTGCAGTCAGTTGGAGACCTTCCTGGTGGCTGCAGCAGTCTTTCATCAAGGCCTGGGATGTTTGTTTTTTTTGTGTATGTTATGTTCTGTCCCTTCCCCAAATAACTTTTTAAGGGGATGAAAGTATATACATGGAAAACTTGGTTTTCTGGCAAAAGCTTCACTGTAAGCAAACAGTGCAGAAAAGAAAGTTTTTCAGTAGCCATTGCAGATACTTCTTATAAGTTCTGTATTCAGTGGTTGTATGTCAGTAGAAATTTTGGATATTTCTTACAATAGCTGCTGTTTGACTTAATGGTTTTTAACCAGATCTGTCACTTTTTGTAGCCGGCTTGTTAAAATCTGTGTAAATCTTTAAATGGTATTGTGTTACGGGAAAGCATCTACTTATTTGTAGTAAAAGGAATGGCTTTGATTAATGAATCTGTGTGGCAGAAAAATAAAACCTTTTAGTAAATAATTCTTTTTCTTTGTACAATAACATTCATTTAGGAAATCGCACAAGACCTTTAGAGAGATTTAGTAAAGCTATTGATTGCATTATGCAGCATTAGGAAGGGGCAAACCCTTCTTATTTTTTTCATTTGTCAGGAATAAATTAAACTAAACTAAACTGATATTAGTTCATACTTTCTCTTAATTTGTAGAAATTATTGTCCAAAAAGTAGCATACTTGGTAGCAAGTAATCTACACCTAAAATCTTGAAGAAAGCCTCTCTGTAGAAATGAATTAAAATAATGTTGTTGAGAGGCACATAAGTAAATTCAAATAATTTTATAGTGTCATTTTTGTAATAAAACCATAAATTATAAGAGGAAAATGTGAAGTTCAAGGAGTGAACGATTTATCTCTGTGTGCCTCCTGGTTTTATTAAGGAAAATATATGTGTAAAGATGCTTGACAGAAAATTCTTGTTTCTCACTGTTTTCTTATCAGATGCATTGTTTCAGGGCTCTCAGATTTATTTGGGAGACTTATCATGTACGACACACAAAATTTGCAGAAATCGTTCACACAGTTAGTTGTTCTTTTTTTCCTTTTCCCTAGTAGGTGCTTTTTATCTTCCACCTTGAGTATTAGAAATTTAATACCAACATATGTTCTTCAGGATCTAGCCTTTAGTCACATTTCAACCAGCAGTCAAAACAAATAAAATTGCAGCATGTAATATTAGTAAATATGTTCATATGTGTAGAAGTCTGTCTGTGTTTATGCACGCACTCATATTTATATGTAGAGTAATGATGTGTATCTATTGTGCCAGTATCCCCATCAGACATCAGACTGAAGTGGTTAAGCGTAGTGGAATCGCAATGGTGGAAAGAGGTGCTTTGATGTTTGCAGAAGAGTAGGATGATAAAGGAGGGGGAAGGACCTGAAATTCAGGATACCCTATATTAGAGAATTAAATCTTGTTTTGCATTTAATCCTATTCAATTTTAACTCTGCTGTCATCTAAGGCAAGAGTCATGTTCCCAGATGGGAATCCCACAGATTGGGGGATTTAAAACAATGGGTTTTAAGGGTGCCTAGAAAATACTGTAACTGAGTAGTGGAAAATTAAAAACAGTATCATTGCACAGATATTAAGTGTAACTAACTTAAAAGAGCACCAAATAATGATGTGCTTTGTGACCCACTTAAGTGTTAAATTGCTAATTTCTGTTTTGTACTATGATGATACAATGTCAGACAGTTATATTTTGATGTAAGCTTACATAGTTATGATGTCTTAATTAAGTAGTTGGAAAAGAAGCTCTTGAGCTGTGTACATATTTTGTAACTTGAAATGTTTTCCATGAGATTCTTGCAGAGATAGATTTTAAACCTTTCAAATGCTATCCTTATATTTGAATAATTGTGCCAGTATAGAATGTTAGTGTGAAGTTCCAACATGTTTTTGTCCTGATGGCTTTTCTGGTGATTTATTTTAGCTGTATAGTTTTTACTTCTTGGTCATGAATTTAGTCTCTGTGAAGGCCAAGAGGTGGAAATCCTCTATTATTCCGGCACTACGCAGAACTCTCTGCACTGCTGTATCAGGAAATCTCAAGTAACAGTTTTATGATGTATGAGGATATTATTCTCTGCAAGCAATAACACGCATTTCTATTTCCCCAGCAATATCCACATAATCAAACATTCACAAGTGCTTTACAAAGAATTTAATTAAATAGTGTGCAGAGTAACTGGATGCAGCATGCACACAAGCTGTTATATATTCAGCAGTTCACATTTTGCAGTTAGTGCTGAACAGTTTTGAGCAGTAATATGTGTGAATGATATGTCTTTCAAAATGTGCATCATCACCCCTCCTTTTATACCTTGTTCCTTAAAAATTACACTAAAGCCTTAACAGATGTCACCTCCAGGAGCACAGGATACCTTCCTCAGTGCTCTAATGGTGTGAAAAACTGAGGGAAATACAAATTCTCTTGTTGAGACTTGAACATCAAAAACGTTCAATGCCGCTCTGAAATCAAATGTTTATGGATCCCCAGAGAAAGATATAGATTATTGTGTCGTTTACCACAAAACCAGGCATGTTTGGATTTTTATTTAAAGGTAGTAGAAATTTGTGGAGCAATCAAGATCAACCACTGAAGAATTTAAATTCTGAAATGCCAAGACTTGGACATTTGGAGCATAGACATGGACAATGAGAAGCAAAAGATTTCTTATTTTGTGACTGTGAGTATGTTTAGAGTCCATTCTGTCAGTCACCAGAGATTAAGTCTCTTCTTTGGCACTGAAGTCCAGTGCACCAGACCCTGCACTAGAAAAAGGTAGGAGTGCGTGCATATATTTTAGTACACCTCCTAATTCATTCAGCATGTCACTTGCAAGGATTAGCATTCAGGAAACCAACAGGGTTATCTATTACATTTTGTTTTGTCTGTTCAGAAAAGCCCTTTAAGCATTAGGTGACACAGGAGAGGAATTTCCAGGCTTGCAAAGCAGTGGAGCTGTATTGGATGAAAGTGATTTAGAATATCCCACTGTGGTTGTCTACCTGCAAGGCAGTTATCTGTCCATCAGATTGGCAGGTTTTATTGATATGTCAGTGCTATAAAGTCTAAACCAACAGGCCAATGCCAATGATACTAATAATGACAGTCTATAATTAGCTTCTAAAAGTGTTTAGTGTGAGACCTCACCCTAGTTTCCCAGTTCCACAGAGTTATTCCAGTTTATTACTGGCTGACACAAAATCTATCCACTATGACTGGTTAGAAAGACCAGAAACTACAAATGAGCACAAAGGACAGAAAGAAAAAAAAAGCATTGGGAACTGGTTTTACTTTTTAAGCTGGTTCTATTTCAGTGTCACTTTGCTTAGGTGAGGCCACATCTGTAATATTGTGTCCAGTTCTGGGCCCCTCAGTTCAAGAAGGACAGGGAATTGCTTGAAAGAGGCCAGCACAGAGCCACAAAAATGATTAAGGGAGTGGAACATCTCCCTTAGGAGGAGCCTCTGAGGGAGCTGGGTCTCTTTAGCTTGGAGAAGAGGAGACTGAGGGGTGACCTCATCAATGTTTACAAATATGTAAAGGGTGAGTGTCACGATGATGGATCTAGGTTCTTTTCAGTGGTGTCCAGTGATAGAACAAGGGGCAGTGGGTGTAAACTGGAGCATAGGAGGTTCCATGTGAACATCAGGAGAAACTTCTTTACTGTGAGAGTGACAGAGCACTGGAACAGGTTGCCCAGGGGGGTTGTGGAGTCTCCTACATTGGAGATATTCAAGGCCCTCCTGGACAAGTTCCTGTGTGATGTAAATTAGGTTACCCTGCTCTCGCAGGGGGGTTGGACTAGATGATCTTTCGCAGTCCCTTCCAACCCTTAGGATTCTGTGATTCTGTGATTTGAGGGTAATTGCTGACAACTTAATCATTGTAAACAAGAAGAGAGATTCTCTGTATTCTTCTGAAGATGCCTTTTGGAACTTGGAGATTCTCACTGTAGGAGAAGTTGTGCCTTTTTTTACAGAGTTAAAAATAGGAGGGACCCCTGTTTAATGTAAATGAAGATTTCCCATTAACTTCAGTGATGTCTCTCAGTAACCTTTGTGTCCCTTTTTTTCATCCTTATTCCTTCTTTGTATAGCAGACAGGAGTTTTAATTTTTGCATGTCATATAAAACAAATTACAGTTATTTTAAAAAATTAGTATATTTCGAGCTTCAGCTAGAGAAGAAAAGGAAAGCGTGTAATTTTGAATTTACTTGCATGTTTAATCTTGAACACTATGTTTTGGATTTTTGCTTTATTTCTTTAATTAGGTTCTTTTTCTGGTGTCTGCCTTGATATAAAATATTTATTCTTTACTATTTGTAGTATGTCTCTGCAATTTGGATATTTTCAGTTTCCTTGTGTTTGAAAGTAGCTACTATCCTCTCACTGTACTTCCACTAGAAGGCTGGTATTTTTATGCTTCTTGCAGCCGGCCCTTTTTAGGAGTGCTGGAATATGTCCAGGTTTTCCATTCCTGATACTTCAGTAGCAACTTCTTATGAATCCTGAAGTAGAGCTCCAACTGTCAGGTTGTTCTCCAAGCCAATTCCACCACTTAATGTCATCAAGCCAAAAAAGACAAGCTAAGTGCTGTGATATAGAGTATCATTTAGAATATGCAGGTCAGAGTTTTTCTTCTTCAGGTTAGGAAGTCAACCCAGAGGCCTTTCATCCCTCCCAGTGAAGTACCACCTAGATATAACTTGTGTCAACTGTGAATTAACTAGCTTTGGAATCAGAGGTAGTACAGCCAAAAGAGAGGAGTGTGGCAGCCAGGCTAACTCATTACAAAGCCAGGCTAATTAGTTTGACTGGAGGGAGCACTGTGCTGATGTGACAGCATAGCTTCCAGAATTCTGGCTAATTCGTGCACAGGTTGCATTGGGCTTCTTGTAGACATACAGGTTGTTTCTGGGCTCTTTCAGATATTTTTGCCATGAAGCAGCACTGTGTATTGGTTTATTCCCTATGTCAATTTACTGTAATTTTAGATTTATTTCCAGACTTAGAGTCAGTTTTAGTTCTCTCTCACTTTTCTGCTGTAAGATTTTTCTAACACATGGATAGACACTGTAATATGGTATTGTTCAGTCTCACGCCACTGAGAGACCTTCCCCACCATTCTGATTTTATGTGGTGTTACTTTTTTTTTTTTTTTTTTTTGGGTTTTTTTTGTTGCTTTTTTTTTTTTTTTTTTTTTTTTTGGGCTTTTTTTTTTTTTTTTTTTTTTTTTGGGCTTTTTTTTTTTTTTTTTTTTTTTTTGGGCTTTTTTTTTTTTTTTTTTTTTTTTTGGGCTTTTTTTTTTTTTTTTTTTTTTTTTGGGCTTTTTTTTTTTTTTTTTTTTTTTTTGGGCTTTTTTTTTTTTTTTTTTTTTTTTTGTTTATTTTTTTGTTTACCTGGTGGTAATTCTAAGCAGTTCACCATCTTTCTGGTTGCTAAGAAACTATGTCTTCAGTGTTCCCCTTAATTTCAGTCCTTACATACAGTCTGATGTGTAGGATGTTCATAAAGGAGTCACCTTAATGAAAAGATAAGAATGTTTGTAGTAAGTCTGTATTACTACAGATGTGATATAGTAAAGATGAGGAGCAGTATCAAACCCAGAAGTAAATTAACAGGGTATTGTAAATAAGCTGGATTCTGTATGGAAAACTTCATTTAGAAAGACTAAGTACTGTGTTACAGTAGTAACAGGGCAAACGTGTGAAAGCATAGTGGCATAAGATAAAAAGTGAATATTTTATTAATATTTCCTGAAATCAAGTTTAGGTTTTTTACACGTATGTTATTTAAAATGCTTTTAGTGATCATTTATGGCCTTACTTACAATACTTCAGCATAGTAGTTCCAGCAAGGATTTAACATATATTTTTTCTATTTGTAGATCTGTTAGCTGTGCCTAAGCATCCGTATGCTGCTATGGAGAACTGGGGACTGAGTGTTTTTGTGGAGCAGAGGATACTGCTAGATCCAAGCATTTCTTCTATATCATACCTACTGGACGTCACCATGGTCATTGTGCATGAGCTGTGTCATCAGGTATTAAATTAGATATTTGATATTAATGTGAGAAACCATGCATTCCTTTTCAAAACTGGAAATTAATTTGTGTTGTTCACATGGGCAGTTGCAAATTTATTGTAACTGGAGTCCAAATAATATGGAGATCCATAAGACATATCACTACAGAGTGAAAACTGGGAACTCACAATGGGGATAGAAGAGAAAATTAGTAGCAATGAGCAACTTCCCTATTTTCTGTAAGATTATATTCTGTATGGTGGAGTGAGTTTGTGCTATTGGTGTGTAGACTGAACATGCTGATAACTGCAGAAAATGATTTATTGCAGAATTATAGCAGATTCATGTTGAGTTTCATGTTCATGTCAAAAAAGGTTTTGACTGAAATCATTTTGGTATTCATCTTCTTTCATCACATGTGCACATACTTCCATGTTCTTTTTCTCTCTTTTTTTTTTTCCCCTCAATTTGGTATTGACCCTCTGTTCACAGATGATGGATAATCGAGTCTTTGTCTGCACAGAAACTTTTGTACCAATAAGAAAACTTTGTAATAAACATATATTACAATTTATTTTACATTTCTTCCATCTTCTTATCTCAATCTAAACACATTATGAGTGTTTAGTGGTATTGAGTTAAATGCAAATGTTATTGAAGAAATTTGCTACAGGGACAGGAAACCCTTTGTTGCACTCATAAGAGGCATAATCATAGCCTTCAGGTTAAAATGAATGAAATCCTACCGTGTAATCAGCATGGCTTACATCTGTGACTTTACAGAGTATTCTTTAAAAGGCAATGCAAATTCTTAACACTTTCTGCAAATAAAAAATACCATATAAAAGGGAGCCTTTGTAATGGGTTCTGGTAGATGAACCTGGAAATAATAATGTTTTGTTCATATTCATGTTTCACATAAAATCTGTCAATGAGTATGAAGTCCAACTACAACATGAAATTTTTATTGAAGGTTATTGCTGGTTTGTTCTCAGTAGGATCATCTGATTTTGTTATGTGCTCTTTATTGTGCAGTACAGTAGAGTAGCACACTGTTCAGCTAGAAAAATTATAGTGCCTTAGGAATGAGGTGTGGAAAACACATATTAGGTCATCAAATCTCAGCTCCTGTTGGTATTGGATTCTTCTGTGAGGTGTATTTTGTAGTGCTGGGTTCATTGCTCCTGATTACAGGGTTATGCTGCTTCTCTTAAAACCTTTTGATTAAATCTGATGATCAGTAACTTTTTTCAGCTTAAGTCTTCCTTTTTGTGAAGTCATTTCATTATTTCCAGTTATTCTTTGCATTGCTTTAATAATTTACTGTCTTTCCAAAGTAATTTATGTGGGCAATTTTTACATCAGTAAATTACCAAGTTCATTTATTTGATCCTCATTGCAACCAACACCTATTTAAATTGTTCTGGGAATATCAGAGGTCATAAAATAGGTAAAAACTATATTTGAATTTATTTTAGGGTAGCAGTGGGGTCACAGAGTGCTTTTAAGTGACCTTAAAATTGCAAGTGAGAATGTTTACTTAGTGTCTGTGCTGTTACTACTTCCAGTGCTGTTTGCTTAGTTGAAAGTATCTTCCTCCATTCATGTTGCTGCTGTTTCTGTTTTGATACCAGGTGAATATTAAGAACTGGGATTGTTACCTTTAGGAATGACTGTTTAAAATCAGAATTCCCAAACCTGCTGAGTATTAATGCCTGACACAGTGTTCAGGACAGATAGAAAATGAGAGACAGCTTTGCAGAAGTACAAAGAAATTCTGTGGTTGTCAAAATACAGTTATAATGCATGTAAGAAGGAATTTTACGCCCAATTTCTTCACAGGTGACTTTTTCACGCTTGACCAGATATTTGTTTTAACATGTTTTAGGAGGGACACATTACAGTTACTCTCTTTCACGGACACCCCCTTGTCATGGGGAAAGAGCTTGTGTGCCCTTGTGATGTTGGGACCTATGCTGGTGGTGGCATATGCGTCCAGTAGGGTCTCCCATGCCAGACAGGTCTCAACTGAAGGGTCAGACAAAGTGTGTCCATGGGCAGGATGGGCTCACTAGCCTTTGGGCAACCATCCTAGACAAGGACAACTCTAACCTCAAACCCGGGCAGATGGTGCTCGTTTAGCCCTTTAGGGCCATCCATCTAAGAGAAGGACACTCTAATCAAAACTACAACCTGAGGACCTTGCTGTCACCATCCAAGCTCACCAGGTCCTGCAGATAAACCTCAGGTGTAAAGGATGGGGCCAGTTGTGTGCATGCTTTGCCTCACCTAAAAAATCCACTGCACAGGCCCGAAGATTTTATCCATACTTGCACAGCCCTGTAGTGACAGGTGAGGGATGAAACTGCAGGTGATAAGGGGCACTGGAAGCCGCAAACCCAACCCTGCATGCAGGAGGTTCAGGACATTGGACCCAGGAGATGACAGTCTTGGTCGGCAACATCCTGAATGACCAAGCAGCCTTTTTTCAAGGAAAGCACTGCTTGATCCATATGGAGAGAGGCGTAGAAAAGGTGGCCTAACCAAAGCTCATCTCCCCCTCCACCTGGTTCGCTAGCTGTGGACAACGGGCATCTTCTGTTGTGGTTGATTAAAGACAAAGAGACAAAGGCATACACCCGCTTCCAAAGGTGTATCCAGATTGACACTCGCATGCTGGAGCATCAGAACCATGCTTGATACAGCGTACAGTGGGCATCCTGAGTGCCATTCTGTGCTAATTGACCACGAACTGTCACTACTCAACATCAACATTGCTGCTCTCAGTGAAGTTCGCCTCCATGAAGAAGGTAGCCTTGAAGAACATGGTGCTGGCTATACACTGTACTGGACAGGCAAATCCAAAACTGAAAGTCATCTTTCTGGAGTTGGCTTCATGATTAACACCTCCATCATCTCGAAACTTGAAAATTTGCCGATAGGTCATTCCGATCATAATATCTCCTTACATCTTCCACTATACAATAAGCAACATGTTGTTCTTTTCAGCATATATGCTCCAACTCTGCAAGCTGACCCTGCAGAAAAAGACAAATTCTACTCTGACCTACATTGCTTCACTGAAAAGGTTCCTATAGATGATAAGATCATAATCCTTGATGACTTCAACACCTGTCTAGGTAATAACTTTGAAGCCTGGAAAGGAGTACTAGGCAAGCATGGTGTTGGTAGCTGCAATGATAACTGTCACCTCTTGCTAGAGTTTTGTGCAGAACAGCAGCTTACCATCACCAACACTATTTTCCAGCAGAAAGACAGCTGGAAGACAACCTGGGTGCATCCTCGATCTAAACATTGGCACCTTATTGATTATGTCTTAGTGTGCCAGAGAAATATTTGTGATGTCTGTCACACCCGAGGTGATGCCTAGTGCAGAATGTCAAACAGACATTTTTTTTGTGCGTTACAAACTTAACTTCCACTTCAAGCCCAAACCTAAGAGGGGTGGCATTCTGAGGAGGAGGCTTAATGTTAATAATCTTCAAATAGCTGCAGTGAGGGACAGCTTTCAGGCTAACCTTCAAACTAGGCTTGAAGACCATCTTATAGATTCTTCTCCTGAAGCGCTTTGGCAACATATTAAAAATAGCATCCTGCAGTCCTCTGAAGAATCCTTTGGGTTCTCCTTAAATTAAAACAAAGACTGGTTTGACGATAACAATCAGGAGGTCCAGGAATTTCTGACAAAGAAGAGATCTTCCTGACAAGCACACCTCGTTCAGCCACTTTGCCATGTAAGAAAAGCAGCCTTTTGTCATGCATATAATAAACTCCAACAGAAAATTTGAGACATCCAGAACAGGTGGTGGCTCAGCCTAGCAGAAAAGACTCAATTATATGTAGATTTGGGTGACCACAGAGAATATTATGAGGCTATGCAAGCAGTGTATGAACCCACATTCAGGTTCAAAGCCCCTTACTTAGTGCAGATGACCAAATGCTTCTTACAGATAAAATCTCCATCCTGAATCTTTGGTCTGAACATTTTCAAACACTCTTTAGTGCTAACCGTGTAGTCCAAGGCAAAAGAGCCCAGCACATTTTACAACATCTGGTGAAAATTGAATTGGATATAGCCCCTACCATGGGAGAGACTCTTAAGGCTATACAACAGGCGGAAACTGGCAAGGCAGCTGGGGTTGACGGAATCCCACCCGAGATCTGGAAGCATGGAGGCCAAGCACTTCATGCTAAATTTCACAAGCTAGTTGTGCGCTGTTGGGAACAAGGTAAATTGCCATCAGATTTTCGTGATGCAATCATCATCACTCTGTATAAGAAAAAAGGTGTAAAGTCAGACTGCTCAAGTTGCCGTGGTATAACTCTGCTCTCCATTGCTGGAAAAATTCTTGCAAGAATACTATTGAAAAGATTAGTATCTGCTATCGCAGAAAAACTTCTACCTGAAAGTCAGTGTGGTTTCAGAGCTAATAAAAGTACCACAGACATGGTATTTGTTCTCAGACAACTGCAAGAAAAGTGTAGAGAACAGAATAAGGGGCTTTGTGTAACTTCCGTTGACCTCACCAAAGCTTTTGACACTGTGAGTAGAAAAGGCCTGTGGCTGATCTTGGAATGCTGAGGTTGTTCCCCCAAGTTCCTCAAAATGATTATTCTGTTACATGAGGATCAGCAAGGCCAAGTCAGATATGGCGATGCACTCTCTGAACCATTCCCAATAACCAATGGTGTGAAACAACGTTGCGTTCTCACACCAACTTTATTCACAATCTTCTTCAGTATGATGCTCCAAAGGGCTACGGTAGACCTCGATGAACAAAATGACATTTATATTCGTTATTGTACTGATGTGAGCCTATTCAATCTAAGGTGACTGAAGACCCGCACTAAGACCTTAAATCGTCTTGTCCATGAACTGCTTTTTGCTGACTATGCTGCCCTTGTTGCCCACATGGAAGCAGCTCTGCAGTGTTTAACATCTTGCTTTGCGGAGGCAGCTGAGCTTTTTGGGCTGGAAGTCAGCTTGAAGAAGATGGTAGTTCTCTATCAACCTGCACCACAAGAAGATTATCGTCATCGCCACATTACCATTGGTGAGTCAGAGCTTAAGTCAGTTCAGCAGTTCAGCTATCTGGGAAGCATTATTTTCTTGGATGCCACGATTGACAAAGAGATAGACAACAGAATAGTAAAGCCATATAGAGCCTTTGGAAAACTCCATAAAAGAGTCTGGTGCAGCAAACACCTGAAGAAAAGTATAAAGATTAGTGTCTATAGAGCTATTGTACTGTCTGCTCTTCTATATGGGTCTGACTCTTGGGTTATCTACTGCCATCACCTGTGACTCCTTGAATGCTTTCATCAGCGCTGCCTCCGTGCAATTCTAAACATTCATTGGACTGATTATGTGTCAAACATTATTGTCCTTGAAAAGGCAGGGGTCACCAGTATCGAGGCCATATTGCTGAAATCACAGCTGAGCTGGGCAGGGCACATCTCTAGGATGGAGGATCATTGCCTCCCTAAGACTGTGTTTTACGGTGAACTTGCCACTGGTTGCCTCAAGGGAAGTGCCCCAAAGAAGAGATAAAAGGACTTCCTGAAACAATACCTTAGCCTTGGCCATGTTGACTACCATCAGTGGTCCACCTTGGCCTCCAGTCAGGAGACTTGGAGACACACCATACATAAAGCTGTTGTCTCCTTTGAGAACACACGCAGAACTCATCTTGAGGAGAAAAGACAACGTAGAGAGAATTGCACCCTGCCTATACCACCGAAGGAGACCTTTCATTATACTTTTCACAACTGGATTTGCTTATCCCACATTAACTTTTTTAGTAATCAGTGTGCTTGTAGTAAGCATGGGTAAAGCCCTTCCCAAATCTTCATTCGCAAGTCAAGCCATGATGTGGATGATGACTAAAGTTACATGAGTAGTGTTAGTTTAGTAATTTTGTAGGTTGCTAGTGCTTGATCTTTCATTCTGAGTGTTCTTTTAGAACATTTTATGTATTTAATTAAAAAAACTAATAATCAGGAGTGTTTTGGCATAAAAGCTTCTCCTCCAAGCCCCAACACACAAGTCAGATATTGATCAAAATGCACATATTTCCAGCAGCTTAAGTTGATAGCTTGAAATAGTTGCCATAATTTATTAAAATAATTCCATTAAGGTAGTAATCATTTTTATTTGCATATCCTGGATCAGTCCCACCTACAGCCTTTGAAAAAAGAATCATTTGAATTTATGCACCCTAATTTTTTGTGATAGTTTTCCTACCTGAGAACAAAACTTGGTGTGACAGATTGAGTTAAAGAGGCATGACAGCAGAAGGAAAATCAAAAATTTCCAAATCTGTGTTATTTTAGTAACTTGTAGAGAAAGCACATAGGAAGGAGTGTCCTTTCAGTGTGTCTGTAAAATAAGTGCCTTCTGCAAGTCAAGCTAAGCATAATACCTGAGGGAGATGCAAAATTTACTTAGTTGATACATCTAAATTAATTTTTCTTTTCTAAAATAAAAGAAGCAATGATCTTCATTACAGGCAAATATTGCCTATAGCCAACTATACCAATAAATAAATAAACAATTACTTCAATAACTGAAGTGTGTTTTACTTAATGTTTGCCCTTCAGATATATAACATCTAGAAAGGTAATAGCAGCTTTCTACTGCAACTTTTGGCTTCATTAATTGCAGTGTCTGGGAATGCTCTGTGTGACATTTGTAACTAACTTTGATACTGTTCAAGACTAGTAAAGCAAATTCCCTACATTTTCATATTGGTATCGCATGCTGTTTTAATGCCTGTAAAACACTTCTTCCTTTTGGTAAATAATGAAATTAATACTTTTAATTGTATCATTAATAAATATACCCAGAAAACTCATAGGAGACTATAAGAAATTCTCTTTTGTGACATGGTAATTAAGGTTATGAACTTCACAACCTTATTTTTTTACATCTCTCTCTGAATACTCACAATATTTTGCTGGTTTCATATTTGTTCAGCAGTCCTTTTGTAATTCAAGAAATAAACTCTCTGTCATTAGTAATAATTTAATCAACCTATTTTTGTATAAATATAACTTTCATAGTTCTCTGGTGGTGTGCTACTCTAAAATTTCAAATTGTGTGCATTATCTGTATGATAGATATTTCTAGTCTTCCTTTGTCTATCTGTATTGGTCCTGTAGAGGCTTAATTTACTAATATATTATCTAGCCCTCAACTAGATAATGCTGAAAGAGTGTCCATTAAGCTTAGTTTCGCTTACTGCATATTACTTTTGCCAACTTCATCTCTTCTCCCTAAATTCTTAAGTTGTTTGTCAGTGACAGTCACTGTCATGTTTCATTTAATTTTGTTGTTCAAATCCTATTTACTGAGCATTGTGTGGCAATCTGGTAATCTCAGTTTCTGTAGTCTGTTCTTTGGAGCCCATGTGTTCCCTTTACTATGAATCCTCATCGCAGCATTAATCCTTTCTTGGCCCTATTCTCACTCCACAAAGATGTGCATGGGAGCGAGACCTTTCATTCAGGTCCCAGACAAAGCCTATAAGCCAGCCATCACAAAATCAAACCTCTTACTAGCCAACTCTGCTTTTATTTGTTCCTCACTCTCATTATCGTGTCAGCAGCAGCTCCTCTCCTCTGACATGAGTCTCTCTCCCTCTGGAATACTTATTTGCTTCTTCCTTTCCATGTATTTTCAGAGCTTACCAACTCCATGAAAACTCAAAATTATCTCTATTGATTATGAATTAATATAATTTTTAATCTCATTAATTAAAAACTGGCAGACATTTTTTCTGAAATAAAGTTTTGATATTTGCTTGGCAGAAAGATGCTATGAAGAAGATGAAATATATTTTCATAAAAACATATGTGTTTCTGCTCTTCACTGGTGTTACGATGATCCAGGTTACACAGAGCCATTACAGTAATCTAAATAGGGCCAGCCGTCAGCAGAATAATTGATGATTTCTGATTGCCTGATTTCCTTTGAATTCTTATCATCATTTCTCTCCCATTGATCAACCCAGCTCTGTCTAAAATCCATCTTGACACTCATGTGTCCTGTACCATGACAGGTTTCTGGCTGTTGATGGCTACTGAGCAGAGTATCTAATGGTCATGTTCTTGCCTTGCCCCAGTTTAGGTCCTTCTCCTCTTTTCAGCTGCCTGATCTTCATGTACTGTTTTAGGAGTTTAATTATCCTTACGACCTCTGTCCTTCTTTTGAAATTAGATGGAAGTCAGTAGGGAAATTCAAGAGTGACATGGGGCAATGGGAAAAGCAGTCAGCTTGGGTAGGGTTCCCTTGCATAAACATAGGTGGCCTGTTTTAGATATTGTCTGCCTCTGGTTGCTGTTTGGAAGGCTGCAGATCTCCTGTAAGTCCTGTATGAAATTTCCTAGGCTTGTGTGGGTATCTTGGGTGCCCTCATTTATGTAGCATCAACTACTTCCTTTTATGCGTGTGAGTCCTACCCACAGGGAGATGGCATGGTTGTATAAAACCGTTTTCCTTAGGAAACTGACCAACAGATGGAGCATCATTAATATGGGAAATGTAAGAGGGGAGACATCATGGAGAAACGAATGCTAAAATTTAGGTCTGGGGTATGGAAATTGTGTTCCCAGTTTTTTAAGATTTGCACTATACATAGTGAAATTTCCAGGTAGTGAATCCAATTACTTGAGTCAGAAGCCTTTTTCTGTCCTCTGTATATGTAAGATCCTTAAACCTAGGTGAGCTTCCTCCTCAATGATTCCTCTCCCCTGCTTGTTCTTTTTTAATGTTTTACTCTAGTAACTTATGCATCCTGCAAAGGCTTAATTCATCAGTATATGAAAAAACAGTTATTAACGAGTTTCAGTGGGTGATCTCTATTACTGTTTTTATTAAACAGATACATTTAATAGAATGTGTTCTGCATTAAAGGTATACGCAGATGTGGTTTCCTAAAGGTTATTTATTTGTACTTTCTTTGCAGTGGTTTGGTGACCTTGTGACTCCAGTTTGGTGGGAGGATGTGTGGCTGAAAGAAGGATTTGCTCACTACTTTGAATTTGTTGGGACAGACTACCTCTACCCAGGGTGGAACATGGTAAATCAGTTTTATCTTGTTAATTCAAAGACTGTGCAGAAAATTTGCTCTGCTGTTATACTCCTGCTTTTATTATAAATGGGGACTGCTGAAAAATACCAAATGATGCATGCAAGTATCAGATGTCCAATGAAGGAAAATCACTAGGTGTGAAATAATTTGACAGCATTTCAGAAATGTAATCTGCAATTTATTACAAAAGAAATAAGGTCATGTCTATCATAACCCAACATTAAAATAACTACTCTCTCTTTGCTCAGAAACATTTTGGATTAAAGCAGTTATGATTTAACATGGACTGTTTTATAAAATATTGAAAATATTAAATTTCATCTGTGAACATGATAAAAGTTGATCCATGAAAAATTTGGAAGAAATGTTTGGCTAAAACATACTGAAAACTGAACATATTTTTTTGTACAGTATACTGTTCTCCTCTCCTTAAGTTTACTCTTTTTATCTTCCTGCAATATTTGGCCATCTAGAAGTGCATACTAAGTTAACATGGGGTAAATAAATTGAGAATCTAGGTTTTGGTATGATTTTCAGCTGTACACAGTTGTGCATGCTTTGTCAACTGGTGTGCAAATACTGGAGCTCTCTGAGAACAAGCTGGTAAAGCCATGCTGAGGCATTCTTTTGGTGTCCTTTAGTTACATCTTACCTAGTCAGGTCCTAAATTATATCAACCACTGTAGTCTAGGAATATGCTTGCAATAAAAATAAGATATAAAAGACCTCAGGACAAGGAAATTGTGTGTTAGACCATGTTGAAGGTTGCTATCTAGATTTTATTGTCCTTTGGAGAATTTTTTCTGTTTGCTAATGTTTTGTGTTTGCACATTTAATTATGTGGCAAAATATTTGTTATAAATACAGATTGCCTGTTTTGATTAAATTCTTGCATACTAACTTCTGAAATGTTTTTTTCCTATTTTTGGTTGATTTATTGAGTCCCATTAACTTTTGTGTGCCATGAAATGAAGATGCTATAATTATGAGTTAAAACTAATTTTTAAAAACAGTTGTGTACAGGTACTCTTGCTTTAGGTGTGCTTCTTGTGAAGTTTGAATTCTTTGTAGTATTATAATTTTTCTTTCAGGTGTCAATATTATTTATAATTGCATTATGAAAAGGAAAATAAATCTCTGTGTGAACTGACATCCGCCTTGCATAGGTATGCTTGTTGAGTTTATCTGGCTTTGGCTGTATTAAAACTCATTCTTTTCATCTCTATGAAAAACGCGTCCTGGATTACAATGTAATGATTCTAATTATGAATGCAATGAAATCTGGCAGGCCTTTATGATTTTAGCATAGTGAAATGTCATAGATGACAACGTTTATACACTAAATTTTATCTTCAAATCATCAGTCATTTATTCTTCACATAATCAGTTTAACAAATCCAGAATAACTTTGCTTAGAAGTCATTTGGAATGCAACATATTTGCTTGAGATTTCTGTGGAATTAATATAATGTTCACTGTTATGTAAATGACATGCCCATCACATGAAATCTCCATGTCTCAGCAGAATACAGGCAGAACAAATGGGTTAAACAAGGTATGACAGTTAAACTGGGAAATCAGATGTGTGCTGCATAAATTAATATTAACTACACTAACATTGCTGTGCCTGAAAAAATATTAATCTGTCAGTTTTTTCTTAAATTAAAACCGAGGTAGGCATACACTTTTCATAAGTCTTTGGATATCATACTGACATATTTAAATAATTACAAAATTGGTGGCAAGATGGAGCACGTGATTAGTTAAACAATTAAACATGCTGCATCCTTTTGCATGCTAGAAAAGGAATCAGTACTGTGATGTTTCTGCCTTATACAGAGATTGTAGGAAGAGGAAGTAAAAGTTGCAGTTACAGAAATTTGGCTTGAAATTTTGTTACCGGTATAAATCACATTTGTTGTTTAGATTATACGGATATTTGTAAGCTTGAAAAAATAAAAAGTCAGTGTTTATAAAAAGAGAAACTGCTCCAGATATCTTCACCCCCTCTCCCCCAAAAATGAAGGGTATAATATGAGCTTTGTAAATCAGTTGCAAAACAAGACCTACAAACCTTATATCCTGTCATGATGATTAAACAATATTCCAACATTTGGGGTGGTGTTTTGTCATTGGTAATTCTTACCTGTGTAATAAAAATAAAAGATGCTATGTTGTATGATACGACAGCTCTCTGCATAAGGAAAACAGAGTAATATGCCAAATCCTCCTTCTAAAGAATTAAGAACGTTAGGCAGGTAACTTCTTTCTCTTGTAGTTGTGAAATGTTACCCTTGAAAGTTTCCTTCGGAAGCCCATGAACTAAAATGTCAAATTCAGCTCACTGTCACCTGATTAAAAATTTTGGTCACATTTTATTTTGGATAAGTTTAGAAGCAGAAGACTGGTAGTCAGTTCCAGAAAAAGGACTTTTATCTGGAAATGTGGCTTGGGCAGTATGGATGCATCTGAATCAAATTGATCTACCCATAGCTTCCTACCTAACTTGTTGGAAGCCTATAGGCTACAGGCATGTAAGTTTTCACTGTTAAGGCTCTGTAAATTCCTTAAATTTTAGCTACTATTTAGCTGATGATGTTTTTCTTTTAGCAAAGCTGAGCACTTTCAGTATTCCTCTTATATAGCATTCACAGGCTTGGTATGGCTGAACTGAGACTCTTAAAGAGCTATCCATTAGGCATCTTCACACCATTATAACTTAAACCAAGAGCACCGAGTTCTACGCAAAGCAGAGCACTATGGAGTTTGTCAGAAACCTGTTTTCTGGCTTTTCTTTCTTCTCTATGTTGTTTAGCTTGATTAAACATTTCTTCCTCCTCTGGGATTCTTGATTTTTATCAGGTTTTCTTAAATTATTTTATAGGCTCTTTTTTTTTACTACAGTGAGGATGGATGTGTAACAATATTGGCCAAACTGCTGTGGAGTGTAACATTTTACTGAGCCTTCCAGCAGGTCTAGAATTTCTTGTTTTACCCAGAAGGAATTTACATACTTCATCAGACTTGCATAATCTTAATGCAAAAGGAAATACCGTCCTTATTAAACCCTTGCCATCATTATGCCCTGGATCCTCCTATTAAAATTTTGGGTGAAGAACCAAATGCAGTCATTCTGATGGAGATGTCTTTTATCTGTTGCAGTATAATGTAAGGTATATCAGAACTCTCCTTGAGGAAGAGGACAAAGTTTTGTGGGTTTTAAAATGGGAAGGTGAGCTTTCTGTGTTAAGATCCTACAGGGTTCCATCACAGGTCTTGCTATCTTTTTTACAATTTAAATTACTTCAGATCTGTCATGGTTTAACTCCACTTGGCAACTTAATACCACACAGCCATTCGCTTACTCCTACCCTCATTCCCTGCTCTGGGTGCGTTTGGGAGGAAACTTGGAAGAAGGTAAAACACATTGGTTGAAATAAGACCAGTTTAATAATGGAAATGAAGTAAAACATAGTAATAATCGAAATAGAAATAGTAATAGGGAAGAAAAGAGAGGAATGTATGAGCATGACGTGTTGCAGTATGGAATACTTCTTTTGCTAGTTTGGGTCAGCCGTCCTGACTGTGCTCCCTCCCTGCTGCTTGTGCCCACCATCTTCAGTGGCAGAGCATGGGAAACTGAGAAGTCCTTGGCTTAGGGAAAGCACTACTGAGCAACAACTAAAACATGGATGCGTTATCAACAGTATTCTCATACTAAAGACAAAACACAGCACTGTACCATCTAGTGGGAAAAAAATCAGCTCTATACCAGCTGAAACCAAGACAAGACCAAAGCTAGAAATTCTTATTTCCTGCCCTCAGCTAGAAAATAAGTCCATGCGTGTTACTTCTTACCTTTTGAAAGTGAAGGTAGGAAATATGTCTGTACTGTACAGTCATTAGTCATTTGCCATGGGAATTAATTCACAATTCTTTCCATTTCAGCCTTTTGCCTTGCCTATCCCCCAGACTGATTGTTTTGAAATTTTTATTCTGAAGTGTCTCAAATTCTTATTCTTCAATCTCATTCTTCAAGGTCTTTGGAGTTTCAACAGTTGTTCCTGTTGTCAGGATAGTTTTAGGAAGAAAGCTGGCTTTGCAAACTGTTCCCCCCATAGATCAGAGAATTTTGCTTGATCATGTGTACTCAGAGTAGTCATCTGCATGTGAATTCCCCGGCTGTTGCTATTTTATGACTTAGGAAGAGATGAGGTTTCTGTATTAGAGGTTTACCATGTAACTTTTTGGTTGTCTCTCCATGCTATCAAAAAGCAACAGCAGCTGGATGTGAGTTCTTGAGCTGTAAGATCTTACAATTGACACAACATAGTCTCATGTCTGTGGAAGGTGCCTCTGCTAGTTTTAGGGGCAGAGAAAAGAGAACGTTAGAGCAGAAAACTATGTGCTGGTAGTTTCCACTTCACAGCCCTGTCTTTTCTCATCTACCCTGCTCACTTTCCTGTTTCAGAGGCCTGTTTGCCCAATATTCCATCTTGCTGTCTGTTTCTTTCATTATCCTGAAATCCTTTATAGGTGGTTTTGTAAAGGAAGGAATTCAACTGAGGCTTACAGATCCAGGAATTTGTTGACTGACCTTTTGCCTCCTTATATTCTAGTAGAAGAAACCATCATGTTTGTCCTTGAATGTCTGGAATTGGGGTAGGTTTTGAGGACTATGACAGCAGGAATTATGAGCATGTAATTTTCCCTTTCATCTATCAAACAAGCGTCAAATACTTTAGTGGTCAGTAGCTGTCTTGATGCTGAGAAAAAATTGCACAGAGCCCAGCTGCCTTCTTCCTTTTTTTTTTATTCTGTAATAGTTAGCTTTGCTGACAACTTTATTGGCTGAGCCAAGGTGTAGTACACCAGTGATAGCTTTGAGTTCTTTGCCTTCCCTATCCATTGGAGCTCTAGGATAAGATCTCTGATTTTCTTGTGTGCTTACTACATTTATAATTTTCAGCTTACTACTTTTATAATTGCCAGAAATTTTGTTAGTGTGATACAATTGTGATTAAAGTATTTGGAGTAAAATTTTGTGTCTACATGGAAAAGCATCTTTCATCTTAAAGCAAACCATGCTTCCTTCACACTGTTAGGTTCCAAAGTCTAGGAGATCCTGCAATTACTACAGGCAGCTGAAAATTATGATGAGGTTGCACATTGTTTCTGTTTCAAAAATACATGCTGAAAGAAATTACCTGTGCCTAAAATTTTAACAGAAAACCATTTAACTGAACTTCATTACATTAAGTACTTTGAACATCATGCAATATGCTGCCTGAACTCTTGATAAATGACCTTAATTGCCTGTCTAAAAGCCTGGCTTTTAGATACATATGTATCTTTAATATGCTTAGACTCAGATTGCCTCCTGAAGTGTTTGTCTGAATGCGTGAAGGTTTTCTAGGCATTGTTTGACTCTTAGAAAACACAGAATATTATTATAAGTTTTGAAGTAGACTTAAGACCTGGGCTTTTTTGATTTATTTCATTATTATTTTGGCATTTCAGACCTGAGCTGAAGCCTGCTTGATCCTTCTAACCCAACATAAATATCACGCTGGCTCAGCACTGAGAGAGATTCAGCCTCTCATTTTTTTAAACTACTTTCATCTCTTCTTTTTTGGTTAAAAGCTCCCCATTCTGGAATAAAGTAAGCCTTTAATTAATACCACATGGAGTGTTTTTTGCCCCAGTAACTGCTCAGTGATGTCAGTCCTTGTATGATTTTCTGTTTTAACTGTGGGGAAAGTTTTCAATGTAAAATTGACAAGAATCTCATGTATAATTGACTTTGGCAGGAAGAAAGAAAAATGTAAAGGTAAGCTGCAAGATCTGGTTGCCAATTACTAGTCCTTTTAAAGTATACCAGTTTAGAAATGCTTATGCTACATTTATCTTCTAACTAAAAAAATAAATCTCCATCTCCACATGGTCTTCCTTAACAGTTTCTTTTTCTATGCTCTGGTAATGTGTTTTAATATCCATTTAATAATGCAATTCTTAACTTTAAGTAGTTAACTCTTAACACTTAGAGATCAGACATAAAACAGTATCAATATTTAGGTGAAACATTTATTCAAGAGATTAAGTTCAAGTTTGGAGAGTGTAAGCATCTTTTCTTTCTTCATGTCATTATCATGTCATCCTCATAGAACAGTTAATATGACACTATGATGAGAGCTTTTGGGTCATGTGAGTTCAAACTCCTGAGTTTGGGGTTTAGATGAAGCTTTTGTTTCAGAAAGAAACTTCAGTCAACTGACTGAATTTCAAATGATTGTGAATTAGTAACCGATTTGTCTTCAGTAAAAAAGAGAAGGAAACTTGATGGCAAGTTTTGCCTCAAGGCAAGGGCTCACTGCAGGGTAGTGCTACTGAAACAAGAATACACACTTCATCAGGAAGTGTAGTTGGTATGGGATGTTCAACAGCAAAGCTGTAGCTGTGTATTTGAGGGCATTCTTACTGAAGGAGTCTGCTTCTTACATTTCCAGCTGTCCTGAATGTACTGCCACTGTTTATTTTAAAATCATGGTAGTGTGCAGTTACTTGGAGCCCAAGCAATTTTTGGTTTGCCTGCAAAATATCTTTGGTTCCTTCAGGACTTGGGTCATTGAATCTCATCACTTTCAGGCTGAAACAGAGTCTAGGGATGCAAAACCCAGCCAAAAATGTTAGAACACCGAAAAATTATTCTCATTGAAGGTGATTTCTGTCAGTTGTTGCTGGAAGTTGACTCACTATACTAACCACATCTCAAAGCCACTCTCATTTGAATATTATTTACTGTTAATTGAATTGAGATGAATTTCCTCTACAGAATCTGCCTGTGGATTTTGAAGTAGAGGGTAGACTTCATACTTTACCTAATGTTTTAAAATGTTCTGGACACAAATGCCTGAGGAGACAATGGATCTGTGTTCATCCGTTTGTTTAATGACTTTATTTCTGTAAAGGCAACTAGACACAAAGTGACAAAATATGATCATAGAGAATGAAACTGGCCTTTTTTGTGAAGTGCTGGTGGTCAGTATATGTTTTTCCTTTTCTAATGCTCCCTTTTCTGTACTCATCCTCCTGTTTTGTAGGCCTAAATTTGGTTTAGTGGATCTGGTGTATAACCAAATTAAAGGTACACCTGGAAAGCAGAATGGTGAGAAGAAACAGCAGTTGAAGTAGCTGGTGTAATTGCTTAAAAACTCAAAATCCAATCTGCTTGGCCTCTTAAGCGGGTGGTCAGGAATATCTGATTTGACACTTTATTAAAACAAAACAACACTAGAGCAAAGTGAAAATAAGCCAGAACCAGAAAGCTTTTTTGTTTTTATTAAAAAAAAAAAAATACATATCCAGTTCTCTTTCCTGATACTCAAAGCTTTTGGTGTTCCTTGACTATGAACTCCTACAACACCCACATTGCTTTATAACAACAAAAATTGTCAGTGAGGTAATATCTCATGCACAGGAACAGAAATTTTGCAAGGACTTTGAAAATACAGGAAAGAGGTTTATGAAGGTAGACATGGAACCATGACATACAGCTGATAATGTAGAATATTTTATGATTTTATTATGTTGCAGGCCTCCTTCAACAAGCTGCACACATAACTGAAGCACACATACAGGGATATAAATTAAAAAAAAAGAGAAAGGTAATCTGTAAGCTGCTCAAGCTACTTACAAAAAAATTACTGTTGGGAAGAAAGAGAAAGAAATGTTGCTTTCATTTGCAAGTACTCAGGAGACTTCCTGTGCTATGACAACTTAGATTTTATTAGCATGTAGACAGAACTTGCTTTTGTCCCTGAGTGGATCTTTTGTGCCCTTAAGGTATTGTACTGAACTTTAGGTTTCCTCATAGATGGTATTCCTTTGTAGTTTGTTAAGCTTCACCCTGAAATATATTCTATTAGAACTGAACCGGTAGTGTATATTCTGGTGTTCTTTGATTGCTTTCAAAATTTGGCCCTGTTTTTTTTTCCCCTAGGGTGCAGTTTCCCTATAAACCCAGGTACTACATCTTGCAAATGCTTGTTTTGTCAGGCATGAGAGATCACTTATCTCTGTATTCATGATAGTAAAGCTCTATATTTTGGAGAAGATATTTCTGGCAAATTTGTAAGGAAAATCACTTGCAGATTTACACACTAATATTAAGCCTTATTCATGTAGATTCTTCAGTCTGTAAGCTGTTTGAATAGCTTTCCCAGAACAAAGATGATGCCTTTAATATTGAGGCCTTTGATCTCTTCTGCCTACTAATTATCAGTTTTGGCTTTCATTGTTCTATTTATTTTATTCCACTGTTGGATGTTTTCTTTTTTTTTTTTTTTTTCCCCTTTTGTTTTTTTTTTTTTTTTTCCCCTTTTGTTTTTTTTTTTTTTTTTCCCCTTTTGTTTTTTTTTTTTTTTTTCCCCTTTTGTTTTTTTTTTTTTTTTTCCCCTTTTGTTTTTTTTTTTTTTTTTTTTTTTTAATTCTTTTCCCTGGTATTTCATATTAATTTTTAGAAATTATTTTATGTGACTATGTATACGTTATTGTCATGCTAACTTGAACTCTTACATTATGCCTCAATATGATATTGTAAAGTCACCAGCAGCAGTCCCTTTCCATTACATCATTGTTATCCTGTTATGCACAATACATTTTTAATGGCACTTGAAGGTACAGACTTTTATGCCAAAAAATATTATTTCAGAATTCCTTTTTTTACATTTAAAGGTAGCATAGTTAAACAGTGGGCATCCTTTTGGAGATGGATGCACCTTTCCATAAACCTTCCTCCCTAGAACAAAGTGAAAATAAACCAGAACCAGAAAGCTTGTTTGTGGGTAGCTAGTTCCTTCTTTTTCTTTTTGCTATGGAATGATTTGCAATATAGATCACATTTAAAAATCTCTAGATTATTTCCAGAATGTGGAAAAATTTCCATAAGTGGAACTTTTCTGTGCTTCTCTCATGTGAAGCAGTGAAATTTGGATTTTCACAATGCTTAAATGCTGTCTAAGGAGCTGACAGCACAGACAAGGGATAAGTCTTTCGGGACAACCTAGTACTAAATAGAGTAAGTCTTATTTCAAGGATTAAAAGAAGTCTTTCCTATAAAGAGACAAATACTTGAATCTAGTAACCACAGATCTTTGATAATGTAAATGTTTGAAAGATGTGATTGTCTGATAGCAGCATTTCAGTCCCTGCACCTGAAAGCATTCTCAAGAATAAGAAAGATTATCATGGAAACATGGTGGGATGGCTCCTATGCCTGGAGTGCTGGAATGGAAGGTTACAGGCTCTTTAGAAAAGACAGGCCCGGCAGATGGAGAGGTGGAGTTGCTATTTATGTTGGGGATAGGCTGGAGACTATGGAACTCTTTCTGGGGACAGGTGAGCAGTCAACAGAGAGTTTGTGGGTCAGGGTTAAAGGGAGAACAGTGATGGGAGACATTACTGTGGGGATCGGTTACAAACCGCCTGATCAAGAGAACTCTTATGGATGAAGCACTCTATAGACAGATAGGAATAGCCTCATGCTTGCAGGCGCTTGTTCTCATGGGGGACTTCAACCACCCTGACATCTGTTGGAGCAACGGTACGACCTGGCACAAGTGATTCAGGAGGTTCCTCGATTGTGTGGAAGACAACTTCCTTCTACAAGTAATAGAGGAACCAACAAGGAGAGGTGCCCTGCTTGACCTCGTGCTCACCAACAGGGAAGGGCTCATTGGAAATGTGACACTCCAGGGCAGCCTTGGATGCAGTGATCATGAGATGGTCGAATTCAAGATCCTAAGGACAGTGAAAAGAGCGTGCAGCAAACTCAGTGCCCTGGACTGCAAGAGAGCAGACTTTGGCCTCTTCAGGAACCTGCTTAGTAAGGTTCCGTGGGATATAGCCTTAGAGGGCGGGGGGGGCCCAAGACTGTTGGTTGATATTCAAGGATCACCTGCTACAAGCTCAGGAGTTTTGCATCCCAACTAGTAGGAAGTGCAGCAGGAGGGCTGGGAGACCTCCTTGGATAGATAAGGAGCTGCTGAGGAAACTTCAAAGGAAAAAAGAGGCTTATAAAAGGTGGAAGCAAGGACAGGCGGCCTGCGATGAATACAGGGATGTTGTCTGGGAAGCTAGGGAACACGTAAGGAAAACTAAGGTCCAGTTAGAATTAAACTTAGCTAGGGATGTTAAGGATAACAGGAAGGGATTCTATGGGTACATTGCGAATAAAAGACGGACTAGGGACAACATGAGGCCTCTCCAGAAGCTATCAGGAGAAATGACTACCCTGGATTTGGAGAAGGATGAGGTTCTTAATGACTTCTTTGCCTTGGTCTTCACTGACAAAGGCTCTGACCGCACCACCCAAGTCTTGGAAGGCAGACGCAGGGATGGTGAGAATGAAGACCTTGGGCCCACTGTAGGAGAGGATCTGGTTTGAGACCATTTAAAAACATGAATATACACAAGTCCATGGACAAGGGGTTAAAACTTAAACAGGGGAAGTTTGGATTGGATATAAGGAAGAAATTCTTTGCTGTTAGGGTGGTGAGGCACTGGAATGGGTTGTCCAGGGAAGCTGTGAATGTTCCACGTCTGGTGGTGCTCAAGGCCAGGTTGGATAGAGCCTTGTTTGGCATGGTTTAGTGTGAGATGTCCCTGCTGATGTCAGGAGGGTTGGAACTAGATGATCTTAAGGTCCTTTCCAACCCTAACTATTCTATGTTTCTATGAATATAAGAGGGAAAGCAATAAGAAATAATTGGCATGTCTTTTCTTTTCAACATGGGTCTGGTCCTCCAGACTTCACCTATTCATACTTCAAGTTCGAGGAGAGTAAATGAAGAGATGGGACTCCAAGTGTGCAGTAGGAAGATAAAAAGCATAGGGGCTTTCTGGTTGCCTTTAGAGAAAGGTATACATCTTAGTGGAAGCACCTCTGTGCTTATTTAAGGCTAGGTTTCTGCTACTGTCAAGTTCTGCTCAGAGCCCTGGCCCTATGTTAGCACTGCACAGCATTGCACTTCCAAGCAAAGCCTCAGACTCGCCTGAAGCTATCTTTTCAGTCTTTGGCTTTTTTCTTGCAGTCATACTCCTTCAGAAGAAGGTCATTGTTTCATACCTAGCTGCAAACCTGTCACCTACCTTGTTGGCAGCTCGGTGCCCTCATTAAATGCATTCCAAAATTGATTTTTTTTACAATTTCTGTGCTAGGTGTTTCTTTAGTCCTGTAAGTATCATGTTAGATCAATTCCACTGTACTGTGTAGAGCAAACTAACAAGAGAATAGAAAGACCTCTTCCATCAGTATAAGCAAGTTGGTCACGTGTTAGCCTTTCCCCCTTAATGTGTTGTGAGGACTTTAACAGCTTAGTGTTTCTTCAACATAATTACGGTAGTGTTTTTTTTCAACATAATTAAGGCAGTTTTAGTTTCTTTCTGCATTTCTGTTTCTTGTTGACTTCAAGCTGCAGGCCCCTGTATCATAGAATGGTTAGGGTTGGAAAGAACCTTAAGATCATCTAGTTCCAACCCCCTGCCATGGGCAGGTGCACCTTCCAGTAGACTGGGTTCCTCAAGGCTCTGTTCAGCCTGGTCTATATTTAAGTCTCCTTTTGAAATCTGCTCTCAGGGGGTTCATCCTAAAGGAAAAGGCTGGGAATGGTTTGGTTGGTTAGCTTTGTGGTTTGTTTTTTTTTTTTTTTTTTGGGGGGGGGGGGTGTGTTTTGTTTTTGTGGTTTTTTTTTTTTTTTTTTTTTGGGGGGGGGGGTGTGGTTTGTTTTTGTGGTATTTTTTTTTTTTTTTTTTTTTGGGGGGGGGGGTGTGGTTTGTTTTTGTGGTATTTTTTTTTTTTTTTTTTTTTGGGGGGGGGGGTGTGGTTTGTTTTTGTGGTATTTTTTTTTTTTTTTTTTTTTGGGGGGGGGGGTGTGGTTTGTTTTTGTGGTATTTTTTTTTTTCTTTTTTTTTTTCTTTTAATCCATTTAGTTCAATAAATTTAGCTCTATAGATTAAAAGACTTATTAATCACCACTAAAATGCAGGTTTACATGTTTGGAGGCATACTACCTATTCCAGTGGTATCCCAGTGTAATGGTGTGACATAAATTTTAAGGAAGACTTTTCAGCTATGGTAACTTGAATGAGTAATCATGAACCTAAAATGTTCCTTTTCAGGAGATAACCAAAGAAACAAGCAGAAAACCCAAATGTAGCCTGTCCTTTTTATTTTTTTTTTTTTGTATTCTTCTTCTATCTTTATGTTTTCTTGATTCCAGGTTCTGTATTTAAAGTATTACTTTGTGATTAAAAATGATCCTTTTAATGAATTAATTCCAAACTAACAATCCAGTTGCACAAGTGTTTGTGAATTGTGATATTCAAACTTGAATTTGGACACAGATCCATAACTCTGTGTGTTCATACCTGTATATATTACATCTCATACATCTGATGAAACTGGGTCTGTATTACTGACAAATAGGAATGTGAGGTGCAACCAAAGCATCTACAGTCCTTTACACCTGAGCAGTTTTTCCCTGAGTAGGACTGTCACAATAATTGCTTCCCTACACCTTTCCCTCCCCTTTCCCCCCCCCCCCC